>JAADVZ010000411.1:0-26271 GCA_023335925.1 Pythium phragmitis
CCCCCCCCCCCCCCCCTTCTCACCGATTTACATGCAACTGAATCACACAATCAAGCATTTGCCGCGAACGCCAGCGTCCTTCGTTTAATAATTATGGTTCAGCTCCGAGAGAAGACGACTCGTGTTCCTCCCGGTCGTGCCTCTCTTGTGCTCTTGACCGAGCTCTTCACTTTGGTCGCCTCGCGCTCGACTCCCGTTCTTCGTCCTTGTCGTTTGCCAAACGACACGTGGCGCTCACTGAAAGTTAAAGGCGTGCTGGTCGTTGTCAACGCCAAACGCAAACTGGCCCGACTGCATATCGAACGTTGGCTCCACGTTAAAGTCGTCTTCTTCGTCTTCGCCACCATAATACTCGCGGACGATCCGCAGCGCCTTTTCGTAGATATCTACATCCACACACACAGCACAGCACAACAATCTATCAGCCTCCCTGCAACTATCAAAACGGCCAACAAGTCTCGTACCTTCATTGGCATGGTACTGCAGCTCTTGAATCTTGTCGACGCCGCCGGCTTCTTCAATGTACATGGCCATCTTGTTGTCTTCGTGGATGCCGGCGTCGGCGTCGCCCGTGTGGAGAATCTTGAGCAGTGCGTCCAAGCTCAAGTTGATCACGGCCGCGTCGGGACACCCGAGCAGGTTCACAAACGGCGGAATGCAGCCCTGCTGGACAATGTACTTGATCTGCTCAATCGTGCCGCCCGACATGGCGTTCGAGACGGCCCACGCGGCTTCCTTCTGGACGTCAAACTCACTGGTCACGAGCTGATGGACAAGCGGTGGAATCACGTTGGCGTCAATGACATCTTGGATCTGCGACTGCGTGCCGGCCGTGATATTGGACAGCGTCCAGCACGTCTCCTTGCGGATGAGCTTTTTCGGGTGCTTGAGCAACGGCAGGAGCCGAGGCAGCGCACCGGAATCCAGTGCCATTTGGGTCTGCAGTTCATTGCCCGTGACGATGTTCCCAATCGTACGAAGCGCCGGGGTCTGTATCGACACCAGCGAGTGGCCCAGCAAGTTGACGAGCTGCGTCACGACGCCGGCTTCAATCACGGCCTGGATCTTTTCATTCGAGCCATCCGACAAGTACGACAGCGCCCAGCACGCGTCGGTCACGACCTCTTCGTCCGGGGAGAGGATCAGATACTGGAGTAGCTCCAGTGCCGGGCTCACGAGACTAAACTCTGGCTGCGGCTTGCCACGGCACAGATTCGACAGCGTCCACGTGGCGTTCCGCTGCACACTGATCTTGCCCACGCTGCGACGGAGCACGGCCAGCAGTGGGATCATCGCGCCGGAGTTCAATACAAAGTCTCGGCAAAACGGCGAGTCGCCCGAGATGTTGCCGAGCGCCCAAACGGCCTGCTCGCACACGTCGTCGTTGGTCGAGAACAGCAGCTCGCAAAAGACGGGCACGGCGCCCGAGTTGATCACGACTTCCGTGTGCTGCGTCGTGCCCGACGCGATATTCGTGAGCGCCCACGCGGCCTCAAACTGGATCTCGGGCTTGTCGTGGCGCCGGAGAAAGTTGACCAGCAGCGGCACGACGCCAAGGTTCACCACGTCCTGGATCGGCGGTTCATGCTCTATCATCATCGCGTTAGAGCCGCGTGCCATATGTGATCATGTCCCATCACTACGCACCGAGCGACAGCAGCCGTCGCAGCGAAGACACGGCGACGGTCTGCTCCGTCACGTCCATCGACTGGATCATTGCCGCGATCTTGGGCAGGTCGTCCACCTGTGCAGCCGTTGAGAAGAGTGGGTTGAGCATCCAGAGAAAACGTCCCCTTTGGTTCCATCGCTATAGATCCGCACCGACACGCGCGGCACGCCGTTGCCGTTGAGGTCGTGCGCGACGGCGTACTGGCCGTCCTCATCAAACGCATCGTCCTCGCCGAGCGCCAGGCCGCCGCCCATGCGGCGCCGCTGGTTCAGCCGATCCTCGCGGATGCTCTTGCGGATCTGCGTCGTCGTGTCCTCGCGACGGCGGCGCGTCACGTCGACATCGATGCCCTTCTTGTAGCTGCGCTGGCGCTCCTGCGTGCGGGTCGCCATGGTCCCCCCTCCGTCGTTCACCGCAAAGAAAGCTGAGCTCTTCTTCCCTTTGGCCTTTCCGGATGGCTGCGGCAGATGACCTCTCTAAATGAATATAGAGTGCATTGGGAAACCCACACTCTCCACAGTGAGTGCAGTATAGAGAGTGTGTATACGTTTTCAGAGGTCGAGAAAAGAAGTCAAAAAGCGCGCCAAGCGACAGATCCAACGAATCCAACGCGAGGCACCAACCATGCGTGGGCAACGAGGTGGACAGTGCTGTATTAGATACCCACAGGCGTCTGCGCGAGCGCTTCCATACGCGTGGGCCCACGAAGCCTCCGTGCGATGGGTTCTCTCTAACCGTTCTGAGCGATTTGCCAGGCTTCACGAGGGCGTGGCGTTGCTTGGGCCTTCTCCACTGGTACTCTCCCATCGCAGGCGTGGCGTGGTCACCTGATCGGCCTTCCAGAGTCTTGATGCCTCCGACAAAGGTAGCGATGTACCCATCCGCTCAAGGTTACGTAACTGCAAGGTTGAAGCGTCGCTTCGCACTGACGCCTGTTGGAGAAGAGGCTTGAACTGAATTCGATCCGACCATGGACGACGCGAGTACGTCCTGGCTGCGGCGGCTGGTCACGCGCGCGTTGGACGTTGACCGCGCGGTCTTTGACGCGGTCTTGTCGGCGCCGGCGCCGCGGCGCGCGTCCTACCAGAGTCTCGACGGCCAGCCAGAGGTGCGTTTGTTCCGTGTGCGTTTACTGGGGAAACTTTCATACTGACAGCGTCTCTCTCTACCAGTCGTTGGCGGAAGTGACGCTGTCGCCACGAGAGTTGCTCCGTACGTTTTTCGCGCCCGAGTGCGAGGCCGGCAGCATTCTGTTCTTCTGCGTGGGCGAAGAAGAGCACGAAGTCGAAGAAGACGTCGAGGAGGAAGTGGACGCCCAGGTCGTGGCTGGTGACGACACGACTGTTGACGGAGCCGATGGTGGTGTTGCAGTTCCGTCGCCTCCACTCGCGGAGCTCCAGCTCACGGACGAGCAGCTCTTTCTGGACGACGCAGCCGCTGATGCGTCGGCGTCTCAGCAGCCGCCGCATACCCAAGTCGAAAAGGCCACGAAGCGCGTCACGCGGACCCGAGTGGAACTGCGACGGCGCTGCCTCATCTTTCTCAACTCGCTGCCGGTCGACTGCATGGACGCGACGACCGTGTTTCTTATCAAGGTCGCGGCGGGACCGATCGTCGTGCAGAGCGAAGTCCACAGCAACAGCAGCGACGGCGGCAGCGGATCTATGGCAACATCCAGTCACGAAAAGATCACGCATGGCAATGTCGAGATTGGCTGCTCCGCTGGCGACTTGCTCACGAACTTCGATGGCGTGATCTGCCACGTGTACATGCCACTGCTGGACCCGCAGCTGTCGCTGAGTGGCAGCGGCAGCGGCGCGTTGCTGACGGCTACGGATCCTCACGCCACGAGCAAGGGTAAACTGCCGATTGGAGCCAACGGCTATGGCGGTGCCACAGCGGCCGGCGCCCACCAAGCGCTCAAGATCATCGATGCTGTGCGGAACGAGTTCAAGAGTAATCTCGTCAAGTTTGCGTCGCAAATCACAAACGCGATCCAGCAGATCCAGGGTGACGTCCACTTGACGATCCCGGACGTCGTCATCACGAAGCCAGAGTCGCACTTGGATGACTATGAGCTCATTAACACCCTCGAGCAGGCCCTGGAGGAATGGTCCAAGAGCATCGCCAACGTCGTGGACCAAGAGACCCGCAAAGTGCCCAAACGCAAAGGTCCGCTCGCCGAGATCGAGTTTTGGCGCGAACGCAACGCGACGCTCAGCACCATCTTCGAGCAAATCAACATGCCCCACGTCCAGAAAATGATCCATTTGCTCGAGTTGGTCGAGGCCAGCATGCTGCTGACGTTCAAGTACCACTTCTCTGAGCTGAGCAAGCTGTACATTGAAGCCAAAGACAATGTCAAGTTTCTCACGACGCTGGAACGCCATTTCAAGAACATTGCGAGTGGCTCATTTGCGACCATTTGTGACACGCTGCCGTCCATGATGAATGCGATCCGCATGGTGTGGATCATCTCGCGCCACTACAACACGGACGAACGCATGGTGCCGCTCATGGAACGGATCGCGTCCGAGATCGCCGACAAGGTCGCCGTCGAGATCCACATTCACACGATTCTGCGCAAGAGCCCGGACGTCGCGCTCCACCACATTGACGAGGCCCGCACCGTGCTCGAGCTCTGGCACTCGACGTACATGAAAGTACGCGAACGAATCGAAGCGAGCGGCACGGACCACCGGTGGGAGTTTGACCGCAAGCGGCTCTTCGAACAGACCAACTATATGGCCAAGATCTGCGAGAACCTTCAAGAGGTCGCGACGGTCTTGGACCAGTTCCAAAAGTTTCTGGGCCCGGAGCTCAAGTCAGTCACGGGCGATTCGCAGGGCATCGACGACGTCATGGCCCGCGTCGAGTCGCTGATCGCGCCGTTCGAGTCCGTGCCCTTTAAGATCTTTGACCGCGGCTACAAGACGAGCTGGGAATCAGTCATGGTCCAATTTCGGGACAAGGTAGCCGAGATTGAGACCATGACGCGCAAGTTCATCGACTCGTCATTCCAGAAGCTGCGGTCCGCCGAGGGCGCGTTCGATTTGCTCCAGAACTTTCAGAATATCCAGTCGCGCGAGTCGATCAACAAGCAAATGATGGAGAAGTACAAGGACATTCTCATGCAGTACACCAAGGAGCTCGAGAAGCTCGACGAGCAGTTTCAACAGCACCGCCATCGCCCGCCCGTGTTCAAGAACCACCCGCCGGTCGCAGGCGCCATAAGCTGGGCGCGTGGGCTCTACCTTCGCGCCAAGAAGCCCATTCTTCGCTTCCGCGCAATGCAAGACCTGCTCAAGTCGCCGCTCGGTGAAGAAGTGAAAGAAAAGTACCTCATCTTTGCGCGCGCCGTGGATGCGTACATCAAGCAGCTTCACAAAGACTGGAAGGACAAGGTGCCAGCGCTCATCAACGAGTATCTCAAACAGTCGATCCTGGGTCCGCAGCTGATCGAAGCTGGGAAGAACGATGCCGGCGTCATGGTGTACAAGCTGCCGGCACCGCCGTACTATGCCAACTTTGCCAAAGAACTGTCGATGATCATTAAAGAGTCCAAGTACTTGGATCGCCTCGGCTTTGAGATCCCCGAGGAGGCGCTCAATGTGACGCTCCAAGAGGACAAGTACCACCAGTACGTGCAGGAGCTTACGCTCATGCTGCGCCAGTACGATACGTTGCTCGCCGAGCTCACACCCGTCGAGACGCACCTCCTTAAGACACAACTCAAGGATTTGGAGGAAGTCCTCCGTGTGGGCTTCTCGCCGTTGAACTGGAATTCACAGCGGATCCTGAGTTTCATTGAGAACTGCAACAAGGCGTTGAACCAGTTTGCGAATCTCGTGAGCCAGATCCACAAGAGCAGCAAGATGGTCGACGAGATCGTCACGGGCATTGAAAACACGCTGCTGATCAAGATTGACGACTTTGAAGAGGGCGTCGTGACCGAGGTGGGCGAGTTCTACGAGATGGTCGAGCGCAATCGCATGCAGCGCATCGAAGAGCTCGTGCAGAGCTACCGGTCCATCGGTCCGCTGCTCATCAAGGTCGAAGAGATCGTCGCTGGCGTGAATACGGGCACGAGTCCCAAGATGGCGACCTACTACATGTACTGGGAGCGGCGCATTTTCAATGCCATCACCAAGATGATCATCGCGTCCATGACGACGTTCCAGGCATTGCTTAATGTCCACACGAAAGACATTAGCAATGCCGCGGCCGCGTGGGGCAGTATTCGCTCGGACGAAGCCGGGCGACTCAAGCGACCGCCGCTCTGCAAGGTCAAGGCGACCATGAACGGCAAGGACATCATCGTGACGCCGTCACTGTCTGACATGTACAAGTTTTTGAGCAAGTCGGTCAAGCACATTGTCGAGAGTGCCAAGGCGTTCATCCGGTGGATGCACGGCACGTGCCGCGAGACCGAGCCGCTCGTCGTGGGCGACGACGAAGAGCCCATCACGTTTACGTTCTACTCGGACATCTCGCAGAACCCGTACGTGATTAAGATGACGCTGAGCCTGAACCAAGAGATCCACAAGGTCTTCAATATTGTCAACAAGTACCTTGACAGTTGGCGACGATATGATACGGTCTACAACCTTTGGAACACCAAGCGCCGTAGCGCGTTGGAGAAGCTCGCCGACAAGAAGCCACCGTGTGTGTACTTTGACACCCGCATGGCCCAGTACACGCGGCTCGCCGAGTCGGTGCGCAATCAGCCCACGGAAAAGGATACGGATTTCCTCCAGATCAACTGTCTGCCTGTGGCGATCGCTATCGCCAAGCAGGCCGAGATGTGGAAAGATGACTATGGCAAGATCCTTTACGACGTGTCCAACAAGAAGCTGCAGGCGATCACGGCGACCATGGACACGCTCGAAGGTGAGCTCGAGGCGTCGCCGCAGGACCTGGACTCGCTCAAAAGAGTGCTCAACACGGTCGCGCGCATCAGCGACATGAGCATGGAGATGGAGCTCGAGTACGTCGATGTCATGGAGCGGTACCGCACGCTCCACACGTTCAGCATCCCCGTCGACGCGGCCGAGGCCCAGCGCGCCTTCTCGCTCGAGAAGCGGTGGCTCGCGTTGGTGATCGCGGCGAAGACCAAGGACCTGCGGCTCGTGCGTGTGAAGGACCAATTCCGCGGCGTGACCAAGGACGAAGCAGTCGTATTTGCCGACAAGTGCCGCGCGATGAAGAAGGACTTTTATGAGAACGGACCGGCCACGTGTGCATCTGATCTGGACGCCGGTCTCGAGCGGGTGGCCGACTTCAAGAAGCTGCTCGCGGGCTTCAAGACAACACGGCAGGCACTCGCGAACGCCGAGAATCTCTTTGCACTGCCCATCTCGACGTACCCGGAGCTCCAAGAGATCGCCGAAGCATTGGAGAAGCAAGACATGGTCTTCTCACTGTACACGGAAGAGAAGGAATTCATCTCAACGCTTGGGAGCATGCTCTGGGTCGAGCTTGACGTGCCGGCCATGAACCGAGGCATTGACGAGCTCGAGAAAAAGTGCCGCAAGTTCCCCAAGGAACTCAAGCTCGTGTCGACGTTTCAAGAAGTCGAGAAGCAGATCCTCGCGTTCAAAGAGAGCATTCCGCTCATCCAGAGTCTTAAGAACGATGCCATGAAGCCGCGCCACTGGGACGAGCTCATGGCCGTCACGCATGTGCAGTTCGACATGAACCTCAAGACGTTCACGCTGGGCAATTTGTTTGCCATGCGACTCCATCGCTTCTCGAACGAGATAGGCGAGATAGTGAACGGCGCGATGCAAGAGATGAAGATCGAACAGGAGATTCTCAAGATTGAAGACGCGTGGGCCAAGGCCGCGCTCGACGTTATCAAGTACAAGAAGAATGGCCAGGACCGCGGCTTTGTGCTGCGCGCCGCCGACGAGCTCAAGCTCACGCTCGAGGACCACATGCTGAACTTGCAGACCATGTCGGGCTCGCGGTTCATCGCGAGCTTTGCCGACCGCGTGCGCAAGTGGGAACGCCGCCTCGGCGTCGTGAACGAGACGCTCGATGTGTGGTTTGTCGTGCAGCGCAAGTGGATGTACCTCGAAAGCATCTTTGTCGGTGCCGAGGACATTCGCCAGCAGCTTCCCGAGGAAGCCAAAAAGTTTGACGCCATCGACAAGGCATGGAAGACCATCATGGCGGCGACCTACAAGAACCCGAACGCTGTCGAGGCGTGCACGGCCACGGAGAATCGGCTAGAGACGCTCCAGAACTTATCTGAGCGGCTCGACAAGTGCCAAAAGTCGCTGAGTGATTACTTGGACACGAAGCGGAACGCGTTCCCTCGGTTCTTCTTTATCTCGGACGATGAGCTACTCAGTGTGCTTGGGTCGTCTGACCCAACATCCATTCAAGTGCACATGCTCAAGCTCTTTGACAATGTCAAGCTGCTCACGTTCGTGCGCAACAACAAGAGCGTGAGTGCCATGGAGAGTGCTGAGGGCGAGGGCTTCACGTTTCGCACGCTCTCGACGGTGGACGGACCCGTGGAAAGCTGGATGACCAGTGTCGAAGACGAGATGCGCGCGACGCTGCACGTCATTGCGAAGGAGGGTGTCTTCAAGTACGCGCGTATGGACCGCACGCAGTGGCTCGAAGACGTCCTGGGTATGGTCGGGCTCGTGGGCAGCCAGATCTGGTGGACGTGGGAAGTTGAAGATGTGTTTGGACGCGTCAAGGCCGGCAACAAGTACGCCATGAAAGAGCTCGAGCTCAAGCTCACGGCACAACTCAATGAGCTCGTGCGCCGCGTGCGCGAGCCGCTCGATCGGCTCACGCGCAAAAAAGTCAACACGCTCTTGATCATTGACGTCCACGCACGCGACATTGTCGACTCGTTCGTGCGCGACAGCATTCTCCACGAAAAGGAGTTTGCGTGGGAGTCGCAACTGCGGTTCTACTGGCAAAAGGACGTCGACGACGTCGTGATCAGCCAGTGCACGGGCACGTTTCGGTACGGCTACGAGTACATGGGGCTCAATGGGCGGCTCGTGATCACGCCGCTCACTGACCGATGCTACATGACGCTCACGCAAGCACTCACGTTCAAGCTCGGGGGGTCGCCCGCCGGTCCGGCCGGCACGGGCAAGACCGAGACCGTGAAAGACCTGGCCAAGTCGTTGGCGCTGCCTTGCTATGTCATTAATTGCGGCGAAGGACTTGACTACAAAGCCATGGGCAGCATCTTTTCCGGGCTCGTGCAGGTCGGTGCGTGGGGGTGTTTTGACGAATTCAATCGTATCAACATCGAAGTGCTGTCGGTCGTATCGGCGCAGTTGCGCGCGATCCAGAACGCGCTCCACTATGACAAGCCCACGGTTGACATTGGCTTTGGCACGGAGATTGCGATCCACCGCACGGCCGGCTTTGCGACCTGCGGTTTCTTTATCACCATGAACCCGGGCTACGCCGGCCGCACGGAACTGCCCGACAACCTCAAAGCGCTGTTCCGTCCCGTAACCATGATTGTGCCCGACCTCTTGCAGATTTGCCAGATCATGCTCTTCTCCGAGGGCTTTGAAATGGCCGTGACGCTCGCCAAGAAAATGACAGTACTCTACAAGCTTTCGCGCGAGCAGCTCTCGAAGCAGTACCACTACGACTTTGGCCTGCGCGCGCTCAAGTCGGTGCTCGTCATGGCTGGCTCGCTCAAGCGCGAGTACAGCACAATGAGCGAGGACCTCGTGCTCATGCGTGCGCTGCGCGACAGCAACATGCCCAAGTTTGTGTTTGAAGATGTACCGCTGTTCAAGGGGCTGATCAACGATCTGTTCCCAGGCCTTGACTGTCCACGGGTCGGGTATGCTGCGCTCAAGACGGCGATCGAGACGGAGCTCGAGCAGGGCGAGTACAAGTGCCAGGATCTGGTGGTGTACAATGAGCAGATCGATAAGGTCATTCAAATGTACGAGACCATGCTCGTGCGCCACACGACCATGATCGTGGGACCCACGGGTGGTGGAAAGACGCTCGTGCTGAACACGCTCGCGGCCGCGGCCAAGACGGCGCTCGACGAGAGCGTCAAGATCTTTGTGATCAACCCGAAGAAGCAGCCGATCGCCGAGTTGTATGGCACGATGGACCCCGTGACGCGCGACTGGACCGACGGCGTGCTGTCCAAGCTCTTCCGAGAGCTAAACCAGCCGCTGCCTGTGGGTCGAGAGAACGAGAAGCGCTGGCTCATCTACGACGGCGACGTCGACGCCGTCTGGGTCGAGAACATGAACTCGGTCATGGACGACAACAAGCTGCTCACGCTTCCAAACGGCGAGCGCATCCGCCTGCAGACTCATTGCAGTATGATCTGCGAGACGTTCGACTTACAGTACGCATCACCGGCGACCATCTCGCGCTGCGGCATGGTCTGGGTCGACCCGAAAAACCTCGGGTACAGACCGTACTATGAACGCTGGCTCAAGAGAAAGTACCCTCTTGCTGGTCCAGGCGGCGGCGGAGTAGGGGGTGCCTCCTCCAGTGGCGCGCCGCCGCCCGTGGAGCGGACGCTCTTGCTCGAGCTCTTTGACAAGTACGTCCCCAAGTGTGTGGATTTCATCCTCGAGGGCGTCGTGAGCAAAGACGAGATCGTGGCCAAGTGCCAGCAAGTGATCCCCATCTCCAACATGGAAATGTGCAAGCAGCTCTGCCACTCGCTCGACGCGTTCTTACCCGAGTCACTCGACAACGACCGCAATGACATGGAAGGCTTCTTTGTGTTTGCCATGGTCTGGTCGCTGGGCGCGGCCTTGCTGGGCGCGAGCCGTGTGCGGTTCGACGCGTTCGTCCGCTCGCTCGCCACGTGCTCGCTCCCGGCGACGAGTCTGTACGACCACTTTTACAACGGTGAGAACCACAAGTGGCAGGCGTGGGCCTCGCGCGTCGCGGCATACGTCGAGCCGGCGCCGTTTAACTTCTCTCACGTCTTTGTGCCCACGACCGACTCGGTGCTGTACAACTTCCTCTTGGCGAGCTGCATGAAGACTGAGACGCCCATGCTCTTTGTGGGCGAGAGCGGCACGGCCAAGACCGTGACGATCCAGAGCTACCTCAAGGACCTGGACCCCGCGAGCTGCGCGGCACTGGCCATCAACTTCTCGAGCCGCACGAGCAGTCTCGACGTGCAGACGAATCTCCAGGCCAACGTTGACAAGCGGTCGGGCAAGATCTACGGTCCGCCGGCCGGCAAGAAACTCATTGTGTTTATTGACGACCTCAACATGCCCAAGGTGGATCTCTACGGCACGCAGCAGCCCATCGCGCTGCTCCACTTTGTCATGGGGAGAGGCTGCATCTACGACCGCGGCAAAGAGCTCGACCTGCGCATCCTCAAGGACCTGCTCTTTCTTGGTGCTATGGGTCCGCCCGGTGGCGGCCGCAACCCCGTGGACCCGCGCTTTGTCGCCCTGTTCAACGTGTACAACCTCACGCCGCCCACGAAAGACGTGCTGCGCCAGATCTACGGCGCGATCGTCACGACGTACCTACGCAACTTTGCGAGCGAGATCCACGATCTCGCTATGCCCATGACGGACGCGCTGCTGCGTTTTTTCGAGTTTACGCTAGAGAAGCTCCCGCCTACGCCGTCGAAATTCCACTACATTTTCAATCTGAGGGATTTGGGCCGCGTGTGCGAGGGCATTTGCATGGCGACGCCCGACAAGGTGGACAGCGTTCAGCGCATCGTGCGGCTCTGGCGCAACGAGATCTTGCGCGTGTTTTGCGACCGGCTCACGAGCACGAGCGACCAGCAGCTCGTGGATACCGCCATTGAAACGATCCTCAAGGAGACCTTTAAGCCGTCGGACGCCGTCGTGTACGCGCTGCAAGACCCCATCATCTTTGGCGACTACGCCGAGTGCATTGGTCGCATCACGGGCCAGGCCACGAGCGAGGATGCGCGGCTGTACCAGGACATGGATTCGTACAAGCGCATCCGCGGTATCTTTGACGAGGCCCTCGAGACGTACAACCTCGACCACAAGCCCATGACGCTCGTGCTGTTTGAGATGGCTCTCGAGCATCTCTCTCGCATCTTGCGCATCATTCGTAACCCGCTGGGCCACGCGCTCTTGATTGGCGTCGGTGGCAGCGGCAAGCAGAGCCTCTCACGACTCGCCGCGTTCACGGCCGGCTACGATCTCTTTGAGATCTTTCTCACACGTGGGTACGGTGAGACCGAGTTCCGTGAAAACCTCAAGGACTTGTACCGGCAGCTGGGCAAGAACCGCGTCGTGTTTCTCTTCACGGATGCGCACGCGGTCGAGGAAGGCTTTCTCGAGTTTATTAACAACATGCTCACGACAGGCATGGTGCCAGCGCTGTTTGAACAGGACGAACGCGACCAGCTCTCGTCGTCTGTGCGCGACCAGGTCAAGGCCGCGGGGCTCGTCGAGACGAGCGACAATTGCTGGAAATTCTACATTAATCGGTGTCGCCAAAATCTCCACTTGATTCTCGCCATGTCGCCATCAGGAAGCACGCTGCGCACGCGGTGCCGCAATTTCCCCGGGCTCGTGAGTGCGACCGTCATCGACTGGTTCTACCCGTGGCCCGAGGACGCGCTGCGCAACGTGGCGCAGTATTTCCTGGCCGAAGAAAAGATACCCGACGCGTTTCGCCCTCAAGTCACGAACCACTTGGTGCACGCCCACTTGCGCGTCGTGCAAGTCGCGCACCAGTTTGCGGAGGAGCTCCGCCGGTTTTACTATGTGACGCCAAAGAATTATCTCGATTTCATTTCGAATTATCGCCAGCAGCTCAAGGAAAACAACGTCAAGGTCCACGCCAGCATCACGCGACTCAAGGGCGGTCTCACGAAACTCGTCGAGGCCGCGCAGGCCGTCGACCGCATGCAGATTGAGCTGTCCGAGAAGAAAATCATTGTCGATGAAAAGACGTTGGCGTGCGAGTCGCTGATCCAGACCATCGAGGAAAAGTCGAGCGTCGCGACCAAGCAGCAAGAGATCGCGGCCGCGACGCAGATCGAGTGCGAAAAAGCCTCGGTGCTGATCGCCAAGGAAAAGGAAGAGGCCGACGCTGCGCTGGTGGAGGCGCTGCCGGCGGTCGAGGCCGCGGCGCAGGCACTGCAAGATCTGTCCAAGTCGGATCTGACCGAGATCAAGTCCTTTGCCTCGCCGCCGCCGCTTGTCATGTCCGTGTGCATGTGCGTGCTTATCCTCAAGCCCACGGGGCAAGAGCTCGAGCTCGACTGGAAGGGCGCCAAGGTCATGCTGAGCAATCCCAACTTGATTACGCTGCTTAAGGAATATGAAAAGGACAAGATCTCAGCCAAGATGATTGCCAAGATCAAGACGTTTTTCAAGAACCCGGATCTCAATATTGACAATATGAAGTCGATCTCCAAGGCCGGCTCCGGCTTGCTCGCGTGGGTCGTTGCGCTTGTCAAGTACTATGACGTCGCGCGCAACGTCGAACCGCTCCGACTCAAGGTCAAGACCATGGAGAAGGAACAGGCCGCCAAAGAACAAGAGCTCGAGGAGCTCAAGGAGACGCTGACGCGACTGAAAACCGAGCTCGATACGCTCTCCAAGCAGTTCCACGAGGCCAACACGGAGCTGCAAGGGCTCAAGGCCCAGGCCGACCAGATGCAAAAGAGGCTCGCCGCGGCCAGCAAGCTGCTCGCGGGCCTCGCGTCCGAGCGACAGCGCTGGACCAAGGACGTCGACAATCTCCACCTGCAAGGCGAGCGGCTCATTGGCGACTGCCTACTCACGGCGAGCTTTCTCAGCTACGCTGGCGCGTTCAGCTTTGACTATCGCTCGGACCTCATCTACCGTGACTTTTTCGAGGACATATCTGCACGCTCGCTGCCCGTGACGTCTCCATTCCGTCTCGAGAACTCGCTCACGAACGACGCAACGATCCAAAAGTGGGTCAGCGAGGGGCTCCCGGCCGACGAGCACTCGGTGCAGAACGGCATTCTCACGACAAAAGCCAGTCGCTTCCCGCTCTGCATTGACCCGCAGCAGCAGGCCGTCAACTGGATCAAGAAAAAGGAAGAGAAGAACAACCTCACGATCAAGACACTGAGCGACGGTGACTTTATGAAGCACCTCGAATTGGCCATTCAGTTTGGCAATCCGTTCTTGTTCGAGTCGGTTGACGAAGAGCTCGATCCGATCTTGGATCCAGTGCTGGAAAAGGCCACGTTCATGGAGGGCGCCCAGCGCATGATCAAGCTGGGCGACAAGACGGTCGAGTGGGACGCCAACTTTCGATTGTACTTTACGTCCAAGCTCGCGAACCCGCACTACTCGCCCGAGGTCATGGGCAAGACCATGATTGTCAACTATAGCGTCACGCAGCACGGTCTCGCGAACCAGCTTTTGAACGTGGTCGTGGGCCACGAGCGGCCCGATCTCGAGGACCAGTACCGCGACTTGGTCACGGAAATGTCGGAAAACACGCAGATGATCGTCGAGCTCGAGGACACGCTCTTGCGCGAGCTGTCCAACTCGACGGGCAATATCCTCGACAATGAAGAGCTCATCGCGACGCTCGACGAGACCAAGAACAAGGCTACCGAGATTGGCACGAAACTCGAGCTCGCGAGCTTCACCAAGGACGAAATCACCAAGGCGCGCGCCGTGTACACGCCCGTGGCCATGCGCGGCTCGATCATGTACTTTGCCATGTCGGCGCTCTCGACCATTATGAAAATGTACGAGATCTCGCTCGCGAGCTTTCTCACGGTCTTCCACACATCGCTCGACAATGCGAGACGGGACGTGGTGCTCGAGAAGCGGCTGGCGTTCATGATCCAGTCGATCACCGAGATGATGTACGACTACACGTGTACGGGCATCTTTGAGCGCCATAAGCTCATGTTTTCGTTCCAGATGACGTGCATGATCATGGCGTCCAGGCCCAACGAACTGAACCGCTCGGAGCTCGACTTTTTCCTCAAGGGCGACACGTCGTTGGAGGGCCCTTCCCAAAAACTGCCCGACGCGTTGTCGTCGTGGATCTCGAGTGCCGGCTGGAAAGACCTGTTGTGTCTTAGCAGGCTCGGCGAGAGTTTCAGCACACTCCTTCAGGATGTACTCCAGCAATCGACCGCGTGGAAGCGATGGTACGATCTCGAGGCGCCCGAGATGGCGCCACTTCCGTGCGGTTACTCGGACACGCTCACGAGCCTACAGAAGCTGCTCGTGTTCCGCTGCTTCCGCCAGGACCGCGTCTACAATGCCATGAAGCTTTTCGTCGTGAGCGTCATGGGCGAAAAGTACGTGCAGCCACCAGTGCTGGACTATGCGCGCATCTACGCGCAGAGTGCACCGACAGCGCCGATCGTGTGTATCCTCAGCCCGGGCGCCGACCCGCAGTCCGACATCCAGACGCTGGGCGACGACCTGGGCTTCACGGGCCACAAATTTCGCTTCTTGGCATTGGGCCAGGGCCAGGGTCCACTCGCCGAGCAAATGCTCGAGGCCGGCTACACGCGTGGCCACTGGGTTCTGCTGCAGAACTGCCACTTGCTCGCGAGCTGGCTCAAGACGCTCGAGAAGATGCTACTGGGCATGCACAAGCCGCACAAGGAATTTCGCCTGTGGCTCACGACTGAGCCCACGGATCGGTTCCCATTGGGTATTCTCCAGCGCTCGCTCAAGGTCGTGACGGAGCCGCCCGACGGACTCAAGCAAAATATGCGCAGTCTGTACGCCAAGCTCGACCAGTCGATGCTGGACGAGTGTCCGAACCAGGCGTTCCGGTCGCTCGTCTACGTGCTGTGCTTTCTCCACGCGGTCGTGCTGGAGCGACGCAAGTATGGCAAGATTGGCTGGAACGTGAGCTATGACTTTAACGAGTCGGACTTTAACATTTCGCGCAAGCTCCTAAGCCTGTACCTGCTCAAGGCCTTTGTGGACGGCGACGAGCAGCTCCCGTGGGGCTCGCTCAAGTATTTGATCGGCGACGCCATGTACGGCGGCCGCGTGAGCGACGACTATGACCGCCGCATCCTCACGACGTACCTGTCCGAATACATGGGCGACTTCCTGTTTGACGACTGCCAGCCCTTCTTTTTCAGCCGCTCTGGGTTTGACTATTGTCTGCCGCCGCATCCCGGCGACTTGGATGTGTACACGCAGCTCGTCGAGACGCTGCCGCTGACTAACAGCCCGGCCGTGTTTGGCCTCCATGCCAACGCCGAGATCGGCTACTACACCAACATGTCCAAGTCGGTCTGGCGCGACCTCATCAGCCTGCAGCCGCGGTCGGCGCAGTCTGGGGCCGGCGTGTCGAGGGAAGAGTACATTGCCAGTGTCGCCAGCGACATCCAGAGCAAGGTGCCCGAGCAGGTCGACGTCGACTTGCTGCGCAAGCGGCTCGGTGGCACGCCGACGCCCACGCAGGTCGTGCTCTTACAGGAGCTCGACCGCTGGAACGTGCTGACGGCACGCATGGCCTCGTCGCTGAGCGATCTGCAAAAGGCCCTCATTGGCGAGATCGGCATGAGCGACGAACTGGACGCCGTCGCAAGTGCGCTGTACGACGGCTTCCTTCCGGCCATGTGGCGCGCGCTGTGCCCCAAGACGGAGAAGCCGCTGGGCAGTTGGATGGCCCACTTCATGGCGCGGTACAGGCAGTACATGGACTGGATCGCGCACGGCGATCCGCCCGTGATTTGGCTCTCGGGGCTGGGCATTCCCGAGAGCTACCTCACGGCACTTGTACAGGCCACGTGCCGCGCCCAGAACTGGCCGCTCGACAAGTCGACGCTGTATACGACCGTGACGCCGTTCACCGAGGCGTCGCAGATCCCGGCCAAGCTCGACATGGGCTGCTACGTGCGCGGGCTCTTTCTGGAGGGTGCGTCGTGGGACGCGACGCGCGCGTGCCTCGCACCGCAGCACCCGAAAAAGCTCGTGGAAGAGCTGCCGATTCTCCAGGTCATTCCGATCGAGGCGAACCGGCTCAAGCTGCAAAACACGTTCCGCACGCCCGTGTACGTGACGCAGTCGCGGCGCAACGCCATGGGCGTCGGGTTGGTCTTTGAGGCCGATTTGTTTTCCCAGGAACACGCGAGCCACTGGGTGCTCCAGGGCGTCGCGCTTTGCCTTAACACCGACTCGTGATTCAGTGGCTGTGTGTGTTTTCATGATTTCATTTTGTCACTATAAAATGGCGGCGTGAGGGAGAGAGATCTAGTATATCCATCGCCAAGAGCGACTGCTTGTAGATTCCCACGGCCCGCCGAGCGTGTGTGTGTGGCCCTTTCTTTCTATTCGTGTAGGTACGTCGGGACGATGAGAATGTGCCATTGGTGGAGCCAGCAGCACGCCCTACAAGATCACAGAGACGATGGTGCGTTCATACTCGAGAAAGACCGAGAGAGAGAGAGAGAGAGAGAGAGAGAGAGAGAGTGAGAAGAACGCACCAGAAGAGCCATAAGCAAATGCCGCCCATGAGCGCGAGCATGGTAAACACCCTAATCAATCCAGAGACAGAGCAGCAGGGTCACACAGTGAGTCTCTCAGCGGCCTCCGTTTGTTGGGCGGAGTTGCCTGTGCCGTACATGGCGTTGTCGCGGGTCATCTTGCCGGTCACGCCCATGCCGACGCCGGCGCCCATGGCCAGCAGCGTGAGCACGATGTACGTGATCGTCCCTGAGACGAGCGGCGCGGGGAGCTCCATCGCGAAAGAAACGCCGACGCTTCGAGTTGTCGGGGGAGAGAAATGGATCAAGAAGAGCTTTTCGGTTTGCGGGCGGCAGTTCAGGCCGAAAGAGGAAGGAAGACTAGGCTTGTCTCTACCCCTCGACGGGTTATTTTTGGGCGATAAAAAACCGCGCCAGTGAAAACAACACAGAAGTGAGGTTTTTCAGCGAAAGTGAGGTTTTGTAATAGAAAACGGAAATTTACATTTCGTACTTTGACGGAGAAGTAGAGTACTATGGTGGTTCGTGTTGAAGTTGCCGTCGTCAGATCCGACAAGTCCCAACGGAACAGGCAGTCGCACAGGTGACCTGTTTCGTTGGGACTTGACAAGAAGGTGGAGGCTACAATGCATGGAGGCGCTGGTTGGAGTACTGCTGTCTTGTCATGTATAGTATCGCCTCTCTTACGGAGAAGCTCGTTCGAGGGCTCACTCTCGTAATGAGAAACGTTCTGCAGGGTGTGGTCTTGGTGTCCCGCCACCCGGTTCTGTGTTGTTCGAGAACATGCTTCACGACTGAGATGTGCACGCACAGCGAATTCTGCATTCTTCAAGAACTCACGTCCGAGGTGTATGCACATCTCTTCTCAAAGTCGGACGAGGCAAACCGCACTCGAGGCAGTCTGATCTGGGCCAACTGACGTCAGTGCCAGCGATCCGAATGTAGATGAGCCCAGGTGCACGACGACGAATGTAAAGAATGATATTATACAGCTTACATCATGTGGATGATCCCTTCAGGACGACTGCCGCGTCATGCGACATTGAGATGGAATATTCTCGATCTCCTCAAGATTCAATCTAGGGGCTGGCTCAGGCGTGCTCCTCCTCAGCGATTGGTTAGGCTGTCGGCCATGGCGGGCCTTCCCGCACATGTATCACAGCTTGCGGCGGATAAGAGTCGGCCACGTGATTCACAGGTAGCGTGGCCGACTCTTATCCGCTGCAGACGATCTTTTGTCCAAACCTTCTAGAATAACAAATCGCAAACCGGGCATCACATGGATGCATGTTGTGTATGATGTCATCATGCACAACATGCATGCACATTGCTTTGATCACTCTGCACCTTTTCATGTCGATACCCTCTCTAAACCGTTGGACATCAAATGATTCGGCAAACACGATTTACATCCAGCCTGGATGTAAATCGTGTTTGCCGAATCATGACCTGGATGATCCAGGTCATGCATGAAGTACTGTATTACAGTACTACAGCACAGAGATTGTCGCCTTATGCCAACATACCCAGAGCGCCTCACGTCTGCAGCAGTCGACTGGGAGTCCGAGCTCCCACACCAACCGATGTATACCAGTGGTGGTGCAAGAGGGAGCACGGTCCATTCCGGCTGTTGTGAGAATGCATGATGATTACGGTTCCTCCCCCACGACGTTCTCTGTACAGTACCGAAATCAACAGGCACAACTCTGACAGTTTGGGGTCCTGTTCACATCGGCTAACGAGTGAAGTGAAGATGTTCTACAGTATCCAATTAGCTTGTTGTGTGTGTGTGTGTGTGTGGGTTCAGTGGATGTATGTTCTTCGACTGGGCGCCTGATTCACTTGGTGATTCTATGGTATTCTTCAGCATCAACAAATGGATGGGTCCCTTGGTGTCTTTGCGTGTTTGTGGGTTTATGACTGTCTATTGACCTCTCAAATCTAATTATTCTGTCCTTGCCGACCACACAAACATGTCGGCCAATTCTTGTCGTTCCATCGTGACTCGATCAAAGTTTTCGAACCTCACGAACGCGTCGAGAACTTCGATCAAGTTCTAGAGGGTGCTCATCCCCCAAATGGGATCTTCCCCGACTAAGTGCGATTACGTCCCCACGGGGCAGTGACATGTGCAGGAGAAGGAAGGCACCCGAGAGCGAGCGGCCACCACACGAAGTCGAAGCGTGCCGCTTGCGGACAGCAGTTTATTTCCGCTTTTGCAGCCGACCCCACAAGCCCCCCTCTATCCCCACAGTTCCTCTCCATCCACCATGGCCACCGCGACGTTCACGGACAAGCCGTTCACGGTCAACAGCAAGCACGTCACGTACACGGACGACGAGATTGTGACCGACTACACGTACCACACGACCCGCGTCGAAGGCACGACGGTCACGCCGCTCGAGGAAAAGTACACCATCAAGACGGGCCGCAAGGTGCCCAAGGTCGGTGTCATGATCATTGGCCTGGGCGGCAACAACGGCTCGACGCTTGTCGCGAGCCAGCTCGCCAACCAGAAGAACATTACGTGGACCACCAAGGAAGGCACGCACTCGCCCGATTACTTTGGCTCGGTCACGCAGGCCTCGACCGTGCGCTTGGGCACGAACGCGCAGGGCGAAGGCGTGTACATTCCCTTCAACAAGCTCTTGCCCATGGTGCACCCGAACGACCTGGTCATTGGCGGCTGGGACATTTCGTCGGCCAACCTCGCCGAGGCCATGGAGCGCGCGGCCGTGCTCGACTATGATCTCCAGCGCCAGCTCAAGCCGCTGCTCCAAAGCATTAAGCCGCTGCCGTCCATCTACTACCCAGACTTTATCGCCGCGAACCAGGCCGACCGCGCCGACAACTTGCTCAAGGGCACCAAGCAGGAAAACGTCGAGCAGATCCGCCAGCAGATCCGCGACTTCAAGGCCGCCAACGGTGTCGACAAGGTCATTGTGCTCTGGTCGGCCAACACGGAGCGGTACTCGGACATTATCGAGGGCATTAACGACACGTCGGCCAACCTGCTCGAGTCGATCAAGGCCGGCGAAGACGAGATCTCGCCGTCGACGATCTTTGCCGTGGCCTCGATTCTCGAAGGCTGCTCGTACATTAACGGCAGTCCGCAAAACACGTTTGTGCCCGGTGTGCTCGATCTCGCTGAAGAAAAGGGCGTGTTTGTGGGCGGCGACGACTTCAAGTCGGGCCAGACCAAGATGAAGTCGGTGCTCGTCGACTTTTTGGTCTCGGCTGGTATCAAGCCCGTGTCGATTGTGAGCTACAACCACTTGGGCAACAACGACGGCAAGAACTTGTCGGCGCCGCAGCAGTTCCGCTCCAAGGAGATTTCCAAGTCGAACGTGGTCGACGACATGGTCGAGTCGAACCGACTGCTCTACAAGGAGGGCGAGCACCCGGACCACGTTGTCGTGATCAAGTACGTGCCGTTTGTCGGCGACAGCAAGCGCGCGCTCGACGAGTACACGTCCAAGATCTTTATGAACGGCACCAACACCATTTCGATGCACAACACGTGCGAAGACTCGCTGCTCGCGACGCCGCTCATTTTGGATCTGGTCATTATCTGCGAAATTGCCGAGCGCATCCAGATCAAGAAGGAAGGCAGCGCCAACTTTGAGCGTCTCCACTCGGTGCTGTCGCTGCTGAGCTACATGCTCAAGGCGCCGCTCGTGCCGCGCGGAACGCCCGTGGTGAATGCGCTGTTTGCGCAGCGCGAGAGCGTCATCAACCTCTTCCGCGCCTGCATTGGTCTCCCCGCCGAGAACCACATGGTGCTCGAGAACAAGCTGGCCAGCGAGATCGCCAAGCGCCAGTAAGCCTCGACTTTTATTACCCGGTAGATTCAAACGCCGAAGCGATTGCGCACGGTCGTCGCGGCCCCGTGGGCGGAGCTGTCTCCCCCACCACACCACTCAGACAAGCAATGACTGGCTAACTCTTACATATACCATTCCATCTTATTGCATTCATTTGACTCTAGTACGTTGACTCTCAGCAAGAGCTTGCTTGCCATCGTGAGGGACCATGGACTCCCATGATGATCTTGGTGGCCTCACGTTTCTCACCCACACAAGAAATGGGTACAAAAGTCAAAGTCATTTGGATGTTCTTAACGAATCTTCGAATAACGTAATCGGTAAGTTACATCCTTGTGTGTTCTTTCCAGTTTTTTTAGCCACTTTTTCGACCTTTTCAGCCGATGTCTGAGCCACGTGTCTCTGACGTAGGTCTACTGATTGGTCAATATTACTTATAGCCAACCCGAATGGACGGTCTCGTATTTTCGACCAATCAATGATGCGTATCTCTCCGTAGAAGCGATGGGGAGTTCGACGCGGCAACCGGCACTCGACGACCAGCGCAGTGACCACGACTGCATTGAACACTTGCGCCCGATCCTCCTCTGTCCGCTCCTATTCCCTTATAACCATGGTACATGTGCTTCCTCGCTTATGACGGTGTTGGTGTTGTGGAGTGCTCATCGCTACGTCCAATGCTTTCTTGAATCCAGGCGGCCCCCGCGAAGATGCGTCTGCGCTCAGAGAAGCACCTGTCCAACATCACGAAGCGTGGCCTGGTCTCGCAGCCCAAGGAGGTGAGAAATGGAAACACGGTGGTCCATGAGCGAATGAGTCCAACGAACTAACTGCGCTTCTGTGGGCTTTGTGGTTTTAACAGAAGGAGTCAGTCGGCTCCTCGGTCGGCCCGTGGCTCTTGGGTTTCTTCGTGTTTGTGCTTGTCGGCTCGTCGCTGATCCAGATCCTGCGCACGGCCCAGTTGGGTCTGTAAGCGACTGCGTCGTAAGTGTTAGGGGGTAAGCGATTGATCTTAAGTGAGTCCGTCAACGCCCCCGGCTCGACCCGTCAACTAGGATCCAAATTCAGTCATATCATACTCACAACTACTAGTCTACACGTCTCTTCATCTACCGGTATCAGGAGTGTAGAACATTGAACCGATCGCACGGTCTCCATTCGTGACAATTATATTATGCACCTGCTTCCCTCTCTCTACAGTCGACAGCTTAGAGCTCCTGGTGGAGGTGCTCGGTCTCCTTGATCTTCTTGATGTAGTCGTCCTTCTCGACGCAGCCCACGCATTCGACGTTGCGGTCGCTCAAGATCTTCTTGAGCTGCTTGACGCGCAGCTTCGTGTAATCGGTCGTCGCGTCCGTCTTGACAGCTACGCAAATGATACAGCGTCATACATACCGTCAGAACCACTATCAAGCCTTCGAGCCATCACACGTAGACGTACGGTAGCGCATGCTGCAGAAGTCCGGGTTCTTCTTCTCCAAGCTCTTGCACACCTTGAGGCTCTCCTTGCCAAAGTTGACCTGACGCGCGACGTCCTTCTTGAGCGGCAAGAGCGAGTAGCACTATAAATCGTCCACACACACAACAGTGTCAGCAACAGGAGCAAATCCCTCCATCACTCACACCCTAAGCGTGCGACGTACGAGCTTGTTGTCCTTGGGGCTCAGCTTCTTGGATCCACAGTGCTTGTCAACGGCGGTTTCGGCGATCGCGAGCGTCTTCTTGCCCTTCTCTTCGGCGAGCTTGGTATACAGGGCCTTGACATCATCGACAACCTTGACGCAGACTAGAAAGGAGACACGGATGAGTCCATTGCTGCGTCTCTAGTGCACCTAGAGAGACCGCGATTGCACGCATACCTTCGCATTCACCCTCCGCATTGACGGTCGGAGAGGTGGCCGCGACCAGCGCCACGAGGGCGAGCAACATCATGCGCTTTCCCATCAACATTTTCCGATTATTGCGAGTCCGATAATTCGAGAATAGCATCCGTCCACACTGACGTTCCAGGCTCCATCTTTTGGTCGATAATATTCAACAACGGAGGTAAATCCCAAGCGCGCTTATGTGTGAATAGATTTGGCTCAAAACTTTAAGTGCGCTTAAAAATGGTCGACAAACGAAAAAGTTTGAGGGGTCGTTTTAGAGCAGATTGCACAGAACGCACATCTGCAGTAACGTTAATCATATAAAAACACAGGTCTCGACCCGGAAACGACACAATCCAAGCTTGCCACGTGGAGCAGATCCTATGCGATATCAAGGGTTCCGCAGTACGCTCCTTCCGGGAACGCTGATCCAGATTCAGGATGCAGATCGCGACGCGTACTATGGCAACGACACGCATCTTCTAGTGAACGTACGCGCATTGCAAAGAGCGCGATCGAAGTTCAGGGTGGACGATTCATTCTTTCTCTTTCCCGACTGTCGAATGTATGGATGACGCAGCCTATCAAAAGCAACAGTTGCAGAGGACGGGGCTCGTCGGCGTAGGCAACGAAATGCTTGAGCTCGAGAAGCACGTAAATAATGGGAATGGATTCTCACTGTCCTTGCTCTGAACCTACCAGAGTACTCAAACAATAGGCTCGTATCCCAAACGTTTGTACGCTCTTGCTTCCATGGACTCGATGTGAGCTTTCAAAAGCGTCAACAGACCGACCAGTAATCCCCCCCACGGTGCAGATTCCAGTGCAATCGCATACAAAACGAGGCACAGCGCTGGTAAGTGCGTTTGTTGTGGCGGTATCTTGACACAGGCCTTGGTCGATCATGTCAGAACAGGGTGGGTCACTGGGCTTTTTGTTGGACAATGTGTTCTCATTGCAGCGTCCGTGGTCTTATCTGCAATCGTTGTTTGTTATCGACAAGGCCTCGCAGACGAAGAAAAATGCATGGTTGTACTTGACGACTTCATCTGGCTCGGCGGGAAGCCCAACCAATATATGGATAGCTTCCTCGCTCATGGCGAACCCATTTCCGAGATACGCCCGGTTCTTCAGTTGTCTTGTCTCAATCATCCGCTCCATCATGAGTACTTTGATCGTATCAGGGGTCTCTCCTCTCTGCACAGCCTTGATGTCATTGCTACCAATGTTCAACCAAGAACTGCCGCGCCTCGCGAGATACAGCTTCAGCTTGCTCGCAGGGAAACCATACCCCTCCTCCTCCTTGATCTTCTTATTCAGATCACCCACAGTCTCGCTTATGTCGATGTCCACAGGGAAGACGCTCCCGACTCCTACCACCGCGCAGAACAGCTTCACCATGTTCTTGTTTTGGGTTCGAGGCGCAATTCATGTACTTCTAGGTACAATTCTTCCCACAATTCAGTATCAATTCACAAGTCAATCCTCACATTAATGACATACACTATATATAGTGTATGTCATTATTGTGTATGGCATGAGAGAACATTCACCGTACTGGTACTTGTATCAGCCCTACTTCAACCGTAACGCGACTGGAGATCGTTGAAAAAGCCCGACGTCATTTGCTTGAGCTGGTCGTGATACAGCATTCCGCGGTCAATACATAGACATAGTACAAACACCCCGACAAACTCCACTGACCTGGCCAGCCTTGTCCGAGACCTTGGACTTGAGCTGCTGCATCTGATAGGCCGCGTCATCCACAAACTCTACAGTCGAAAAAAAATAGAATGAAATCGTCCGCCCTCCATTCCAATTGCGCTCTTTGCGATGCACGTACGTTCCCCAGAAGACGCGCGTCCTCGCGTGTCGTTGCCATAGTACGCGTCGCTCGAGATCGATCTGGCACCCTGAAGCTGGTTCAGGCGGCTGCGGTCGACCTCCTGGGCCTCGCTGCCGAAAAAGTTGGCCGACGAAATCGACTTGGAGTTCTTGTACTTGTCCAGCGTTGCCGAGCTGTTGGCAGAAGACGCTGTGCTCGAAGACGCTGCTGGCGTGCTGCTGTACGAGTACGACTGGGACCCAGAGCCGGCGCTATCCATATTCCACCGAATCCTCAGTTTACGTGCCGAGCAAACGAAGGAGGAATTACGAATAAGACTCACTCTTCGGCCTCCTGCAGCGCACGCGCTAGTGCCTCGTCGTCTTCGAGTTGCTTCTTCTCGGCTGCGATCTCAGCGACCTGGGCAGGAGAAGGCTTGGGGTTCTGTTATAAGAGCACACACAAAAAGTAAGTAAAACGTCTGCACCCCAACACATGAGAGACTGGGAAACCCCGACGCACTTCAAACGGAATGTCGTCAAAGTCAAAGTCTGCCCCCGTCGAGAGCTTCGTGGCGCGAGTGGTCGAAGCCGACGTTTTCTGAGATAGAGAACGTGAGCAAAAAAGAAAGGCGAGCATCCAAAGATACACACACGCCCGCACCTTTACGCGCGACTGCAGCTTTGCCGACCCCGTCACCGACTGCTGCGCCTGTGCGCCAAGCAATACGACTGGGCGGCTCACTTCGAGCGTGCCCTGCGCTGGCGCGGGTGGCGCCGAAACAGGCGCGGCCGCAGACGGCGCCGCTTTCACGGCCTCACGCTGCAAGTACGACGCCGTGCGACTCTCGCTGCTCTCGACCGACACGTTCTTCACAAGCGCCTCGAGTCCATCCACTGACTCGTCCGTCTTGTCCTGAGTGGATAAGGTCATGGAATAAGAATTCGAGCCCATAGGTGATCTGATACCATGCAAGGAGCTTTGTACCTCCTCGGGCTCGGACGCCAGCACGTGCACAGTGCTGGCCTTGGCTTTCTTCGCGAGCGCAGTCTTGTACAGCTGCGCACCTTTCGTGTTGTACTTAGCCTCAATCTACAGGTCCCACATGACGCATGAGGTCTCTTTTCTGGTCTAGATACAGATAGATAGATACTCATGGAGCTACTCACGCTGGTGATCTCGTGGACGCCGTACTGTTTGAAAAACTTGCGCGCCTCGGCGTTTCCGCCTTCGTACATGAGCTTGAGCTGCTCCTCGGTCCACTCGTCCATGTCGATGGACCGCACAAACGACAAGTGCACGCCGAGGCGGCGGTGGTACCCCGAGCAGTCGAGGCAGATGAAGACGCCGTAGCTCACAGTCGCCCACGTCGGGTTGCGCTTGTTGCAGTCAAAGCACATCTTGTTGGCCGTCTGCATGCGCAGCTTGTGGAACCACGCATCGCGCGCCTCCGTCGGCACGTACTGCGGCTTGAACGCGCTCATGGTGCTTTTCGAGTCGTGGGGAGCTCTTCCGCTGTCTCTCTTCGGATGTGTGACGGCACTTACGGTAACCGCCGCGATGATGTCGCTAATTAGTCATTTTCGACAGGTGATTCTGTCGAAAATATGTTTTTTTCGACAGCAGGTGTGACGTGGCACATTCAAACTTCAACC
>JAADVZ010000412.1:0-26247 GCA_023335925.1 Pythium phragmitis
GGATCGTTCTTCCCGCTCCGAGGCTTCTATCTCCTTGAGCATAACGAGGGACTTGGCCACCAAGACGGCTGTTTCGGCCATGTGGAGTCTCCATTTGAGCCAATGGTGTTGCACACTGCGCCGCTGGATTGTCCTTGCAATGGACGAGATGGAGAGAGAAGGAACGTTCCTTCTCTCTCCATCTCGTCCATGTACCAAACACCATTCGAAGCCGTTTGTGGTTCACAGTCTTCATGACTCTCAGTGCAACGTCCTGGCGGCGCTTGCGATTCCGTACAGCAGTCTTCCATCAACCAAACGCACTACACAGAATGGCCCTGTCCCTTGCCTGTGTCTCACCACGTCGGCCACACGCTGCTGCGCTCGTTTCGCGCGTCGCCGCTTCACGTACGCTGCCCATTGCCACCACGTTATCTTCTTGTGCATCAAAAGCGAGGACAGTGTCAAAATCCGCGCAATCTTCTTCCGCGTCGTCTTCTCGTGTTGGCGTACTTGTAGAGTTGCGCGTCTTGCCTCCAATCCACAAATGAATTTCGCATTCTGGAAGCAGCAAATCTGCCCACTAGCCAGCGGGCCGCATGGAGTCGATCAGTCATATAGGCCCAGCGAGTCCAACACATCGTGACATTTCTTGTCCAAACTGCGTCACAGACTTGTCCAATCTTCTTCAAAAGAGCTTCGGCGCAACGCTGCCGCTGAGTTTGCATCGACTGTTTCAGCCGAACGGAATCTACGAGCATGCCCTTCGCGTTTGCTTCCAGAGACGCGACCTGATTCTCCTGGATGGTGGCTGCACGCCTCCAGTGTGCAATCTCATTCATTCTTTCAGCCTCCACTTGCTCTTCAACGGAATTCTGCCAAACTTTCCAACCTGTGAGGATAGCACGCTTCGCTCGTGACGCCAGCAAGCGTTGCATCGCCATCTGTGCCTGAAGTCGGGTAGCGGCAAAGCCAACGCCACATCAATCGCATCAGTCGAATGCGGCATTGCGTTTGCTGCCACTTGTTGATTCGTCTCGCTCGTGTTCTTCCTTGAACCGTGACGCTCCACCAAGCTCGCAGAACAGCACGTCGCACTCGTCGATGGTATCGCTTTGAGGTGGCCAGCAACAGCGTCTTGAGTTCTGTTCGAGACGCGAGATAATCCTTCCACAGCACAAATCGCTCCTTCAATTGACGATGTTGCTGGCGCTGAAGGAGGAACACCTTGCCGCGGAGTTGATGGAACTCCTTCTGTCGGCTGAGCTGCTGCTGTACAGAGACCACAGCCTTCTTGTACTGATATCGCATCACCAATCCATGTGAAGCCGTAAAGACCTCCATCCAAACCGAAGAAAGCGAATTCGAAGAGAGGCCAACAAGCGCTGGATTGCAACCTGGACGGTCTCCTTCCACTGCATCCGTCCGACCCATAAACGCCACGCGACTGCAATAGTACTACGCTGTTTTCCGCGTAACAGTGCAACCAAACCTGAGTGCACTGCTTTACGATGGATTACCCCCTCCTGCCACACCTTCCAGACCATCTTGACTCTTCGAATACTTCGCCGCGCCAGAAGCTCATCGATTGCTCGCTTCTGGCGATCCACCGCACACTCCCATCTGCCGAGTACAGCGGCTACTGTCGGCTTCTGCAAGTCATTGCGACTCGCCGTGCTAGGGCTTCTCGGAGTGCACTCAACTGTCGTTGCGTGTCCACGAGCTTCGCGTTATACGTGATCTCGGTGACGAATGAACACCATCGGATCAATGCACCACGTTGCATAGCAATACCTCTTCGCGCCGTTACTTTGATCAGGAGACACAACGCGTGGCGGTGGTTTGTCACGTGTAAAGCCCACGAGTGGAAACTGCGCTTCACATGGAGGTAGTCTTGCCTTATGAGAAATCGCACGGCCCGTCGTCGAAGCGATTGTCGCTGGCTGACATGAACCCTCCACTTGCCAAGCACTCGCGCGAGTTGCGATCTTGTTAAATGACGGAGACCGACGTGATTTACGTGCCCTCGTGGCGCGCGTGAGCTGCCATTTCAGCGCGCGCTTGTCCCGTTCGAGCGCGTCTAGCAGCGCCTGCGTCACGTATACGCATGGAGCGGCGCCATCGTCCGCCATGGAGCGAGCGAGAAGGTGCCGCGGGGTATCCCCTTCTTCTAAGAGCGATGTCCATTTCAAAAAGTACCTGCTTTTTGGTTCACCTGTGCTTCACCCCGACTTCCTTGTGATTACTCGCATTATTTAATATTTTGCTGGTAAATATTCGTTATTGAAGGTTGTGTTGGCGCCAACAGTCGCCAACAAAATCGCTGACAACAACGGTGTGTACGGCATTCATGTGCAGCAAGTTGTCGATCCCAAAATGCCTCTTCAGTCCGAGTCTCCTAGACTGTGCCAAAATCCTCATCAGACGACCTATGTATTCCTTCAAGGCACTGCCATCAACTCGATAGCGTCATGGCTTTTGCTTCCCTTCTGCTGGTTTCGTTTTCTTGATAAAGCCCTGAAAAACCCTAAATTCCACTTCAAACATTCAGAAGTTGAATAAAAGGAGGTGACTCGCAGTCAAAAGTCGCTGGCTGCTCCACTTCCTTTTCTCCACGTGCTTACAAGGAGGTAAAATCGCCACCGACTTTTCCTTCGCGCAACATTGTCGAAAAAAGCAGGCCGGAAAAATTAGGTGCTTTTTGAAATGGACATCGCTCTAATACATTGCCGATCGATCTCTGCAGTGGGCGTCCGAGGCCACCAAGGGGCCTGGAATCAGTTGGCCAGTGAGGTGCTTCAAAAGTGCCACTCGCCCAGCGCGCCGCGACGGGTGGCGTCAGCAGTGAGCGTACAGGACGGCAGCAATGGCGCCATGGCGTTGGTGTTGGCGAGGACAATTGAATGAAAATAGAGCTGTAACGCTGTGATTGGACAAAATATTTTCTCTCAAGTCGTAATAAGATACTGAAATAAGAATATTATCACCTTTGCTGTAAGATGGGATCATCGATATTAATATCAGGTAACAAAGGTGATCTATTATCTTGACGGCAAGTTGCCTTCACGTCACGTTGAACGCACAACCCAATCAGCGCTTCCAGCAACACAGGCCGCCCGGTTCATTCACGGTGAGTGACCGGATGCAGAGGAGAGAGTCGGACCGTTATGGATGTGGGTATGACGTGGAGCACTTGCATCGTTTTGTTTCCAACAAGATCCCGTTGAGGACATCCGTAACATCCCAAGCCTTGAAAGAAGAAAAGTCTAGGAGTCATGAA
This sequence comes from Pythium phragmitis, assembly GCA_023335925.1. Classification (NCBI taxonomy): domain Eukaryota; phylum Oomycota; class Peronosporomycetes; order Pythiales; family Pythiaceae; genus Pythium; species Pythium phragmitis. The sequence goes on from JAADVZ010000412.1 coordinate 3,260, forward strand.
GCAACACACCAAATCCATTTTCTTCCTCTTTTATTTGAAGCTAGAATAACTGTTCCAACTATGCAACCACCGTCAGCCAACTTCCTTCCAATTGCTCCGGACAAGGGACGATCACCCCTCCGCTGCTCGCGGTATCCACCCTCATGGGCCAGCTCGTAGAACATGCCACCCTGACTCTTCGCCAACTTGGACGGCGTATCAAACTCCACCACACGACCGTCGCTCAGCACCATGATGCGGTCAGAGTCCAGCACCGTCGCCAACCTATGCGCGATCATCAGCACTGTCGCCTCTTGGAAATCACGATTGATCGTGTGCTGCAGCTTCTTCTCCGTCGCATGGTCGATCGACGCCGTCGCCTCGTTCATCACCACGATACGAGCCCTCGTCAGCATCGCACGCGCCATGCAAAGCATCTGATGTTCTCCCACACTGAAGTTCTCGCCATTTTCACTCAGCTCGTACAACAACTGACCTTCAAGCGCCGTGATCTGATCCTTCATCACCACCTTCTCAAACGCCGTCCAGATATCCTCGTCGCTGTACTCGTTGAACGGATCCATGTACGCACGGAGTGTCCCCTTGAACAGCACTGGTGAATGCGGAATGATCGACAGGTGCGACCGCAGAGACTTGAGAGGCATCGTCGAGATGTCCACGCCGTCGATCATCACACTGCCGCTCACGAGTTCGTTGCTGCGGAAGAGCGCCATCGTGAGGGACGACTTGCCGTCTCACGTGCGGCCGACGATGTCGATCTTTTCGTTATTCTTGATGGAGAACGGTAGACCCTTGAGCACTGGTGGCGCGCCTTCCTTGTAGGTGAAGACGACGTTGTCAAAATCGATAGTGCCACGCTGCGGCCACTGCAGTGATGGTCGAACTGGAGCACCTTGGAGTCACCTTCGCTCGGTAGGGACGCGTACTCAAGAATGCGCTCCGGGCTGACCATCGCAATCTCGACTCGAGACCATGCATGCACGGCTTCCGAGAGACCAGCATCGACATTCAGCGCGTACGAAAACGCGAGGCCAACAATGCCAGGCGTGAGCACATCGTTGAGGGCGCAGTGCAGTCACGATCACAATGACGACTCCGCACCCGATCAATTCCATGCGCACCTGGAACCACTGGTTTGTCACAGTCTGCGCGAACCATGCCTTGCTGGTAACATCATTGAGTGTGGCGTTCTTGTCCACCGCTCGCTGAATGTAGTCCTGGCCAAACGCGCGAATCAGCACAATTCCTTCTTCGGATCCAGTGACGTGACTCAGCACTGGCGACTCGGATACCTTGAACAACCTGGAGAACTCACGGGACGGTGCCAAGTAGATGCTTGCCATCTTGACGTACATGTACACGAGTGGCACCACGAGCACGCCCAAGAAGCTTACCATGTGCATGGCCGTCGCGAGCTGGCACATCGTGAAGAAGAGCGTCGCTAGAAACGTGCCGAACGCGGACGGAGGTGCCACGTCCACGACCGACATATCGGCACCGTATCGGTTGACGATACGCCGATCGGGTTGACATCAAAGCAACGAAGTGGCGCATGCAGGAGTGAGCGCGTCATCACCGAGAACAGGTGCGCGCCACGCTCGAAGACCGACAACGGCGACCGTGACCGCGCGCACCAAGACCATGGCCGCACAGCCGAGGCCGAGGAAGATGTAGATCTTCATGTTGTATGCTGGCTTGTCCTCATCGTAGGCGCTGAGCTTCTGGCCAGTCCAGTGGCTCAGCCACAAGTCACTCGTGATTTGAAAGCCTTGCCACACTGTTTGGACGATGAAGAGAAACACACAGACGCGCACACCGCTGATTGCGTTGAAGTACTTGAAGAATACGTCCTTGGACACTCGACCTTCCTCGCGCTCTTCGTCCTTAACACGACGCCCAGTATTATCTTCCTCTGAACGCTTCTCATCATCGTCAGCAGCCTCCTTCACCTTCCGCGGCGACAGACGTGTCATGCCCGCAGCACGGCGCTTCACGGGATCACGATGCTCACCACTCACCACACCATCCACCACCTCATACTTGTAGTTGACTGCCTCTGATGCAATCATATCCGGAGCGTGCGTCACCAACACCACCGTCTTCGACTCCAACAAACTACACAAACACTTGCTGAAGATCTCGCTCTGCACCACAGCGTCCACAGCCGTCAACGGAGAATCCAAAATCAACACGTCCGCATCCGCGTAGCACGCACGATCCAAACACAACCGCGCCTTCTGACCGCCAGACAAGTTCACGCCCTTCTGACCAATCTCCGTCGAGTCACCAACCGGGAAACCTTCCAAATCCGGCACCAAACCACACGCATCCAACACGCGCTCGTACAACTTCTCATCGTACGCCTTGCCAAAGGGAGAGAGGGGGAATAATCGAGAGAAGGAATTTCTGCTCCGGTAAAGTGGATTGCTGAAACGCTTTATCGGGTTGAGTTGCTCTAAAAGAACAACTGACGCATTGGGTCTCCAGTGGGGTTGATCGCTTCGAGGCGATTTGGGCGTGCTCGCTGCGCTTTTGTGTCGGTCAAAAGAAACGTTGTAGCAAGGTATTGGGCGCCAATGTTGACGACCGGAAACGCTGCTTGTGCGGCATCTTGGATGAAAGCATGTGCCTGCATCATGGCAAGCCGCACATGAATAGCAGCGAACTGTTCCGGTGTGTTGGGTGCTAACAGCACCCACCCAACGTGGGCTCCTGCGACGGGTCGGAGACGTTCGATAACGTCGTTGATAAATGATTCAATCGTGAGTGGCGTCCGCAACCACTGAGGAGCTCGAGCTCGGTCCAAAGCGTTCGCGGCAGTGACAAACGCGCCAACATTGATCGGGAGCCAGTTGAAAAGGAAACCCGGATCATCGTCGTCGATCTGGATGGAAGACAGATATCTATCGATCTATGCATCATAAGGGCCATGAGTATCATGCTGTTACTCATTGGTACGTCAATTACATCATCACTCACCACGCGGATTGCCTCGCGGAAGGAAAAGACACCGCGTAGCCTCTCGGTGTACATCTCGGCCGGCGTAAGCGCGCGCGATGGCGGGTCAGACTTCATCCGCTTGGGTTTGTTTTGTCTTCGCTGGTCGTCTGCGCTTGCTGCCGATGCGCGCTGAGCGACGGGGCCCGCCTCCCTTGCTCATATTTCCGCTGCTTTCTCCTGCCACTTTCTCAAACTGAAGTGCTCAAAGTAAACTGAAGTGCTCAAAGTGAGCATTCTCATATGATGTGTACCACATCATAAAGATCATCACTCACACATCTGATCACAAAATCTGATCCAACAATCACAAATACGCAAATAAGCAGGGAACTGGTCAATTGCTCGCGGTATAGAGGCGATCAGACACGGTGTTTCGCATGGCGTTGACTCACATCGCATCACAGTTGCCTGGCGTTGGTCCGGCATGGCGACTGCACTTTGCGTTTGGTATAGATTTTGGGCAATTGGGACTTTGCCTGAACTTCGGCTTGACCAACAGCTGTGGTGCATTAAATGGATTCGGGTCTGATCCCAGTAAGATCTGTATTAGCCGCTTCCCTCTCATCTTGGCAAGTAAATACCTCGGCAGGCAAACGAAACGCAAAGCCAAGTACTGTACCCATGATTTCGATGAATCAGCAGCCTCGACATGTGTGCAACCAAGGCTATGCTGAGAACCGGTTGTGGTCGTCAATGGACGAGCCATGCACTGAAAGCCTTGACCCCACCTCGGACCAAATCCCGCCAGCTCAGTCCTACACTCACTCTGCCTTGCGCTCGCCTCTGCACAAATCAAGCTTGACAGCGTGAATGTCTTTGAGTGCGCCAAGGTCCAAATGCCGCTCTGCTACGACGGCGTGTGCAAGAGCAAGGCCAAGATCGACGTGTTCGTCAAGCGCCGGCACGCGGGCAAGAACGACGCCGCCAAGAAGGCCGTGATTCTCATTCAGGGCGGCCCCGGCTCGCCGTCGATTAACTGTACGTTCATTCCATTCTCTCTCTATGAAGCATTCGCTAGTAGTAGTACTTTGGTGTACCAGTGGAGAGTACGTTCGAGTCGTTCAAGAGTTTGCTGGACGACGCCGTCGATGTGTACACGTTCGACCAACGCGTCGTCGGTCGCAGTGGGTACCTACAGCGCGACGCTGCGCAGGCGGTGACGGCTGGAAGCCCCAACGGCACGAACATTTCCGTGGACGACCTACAGACCTGTCTCGAGGACATCAACGTCCAGTATGACGGTCAGGCCGCCGCGTTCGGTACCACAAGTGCCACCATGGACGTACGTACGCTCGTCCGCATGTTCATGGCCGAGCAGCAAGTGTACATTACCGGCTACAGCTATGGCACGTTCGTGACACAGCGTGTCCTGCAGCTCCACGTACCGCAGGTCGCCAGGTACATTTTTGACGGCGTCGACGTGCTGAGCAGCAAGGGCAACGCCATCGAGTCGGCCAACTCGCACTGGAACGAGGCCACCCAGTCCTCGGGCCGACGGCTCTTGGAGTTTTGCTTTGACGACCCCAAATGTCCAATCAAGTTCAAGTCTAGGGAGACGGTTGTCGCCGACGCACTGGCAGTGCTCGCTGAGCTGGACAAGAACGCGGCCAGCAACGAGTGCGCTAAGATCATTGTGGAGAGCACGGGCGTGGGAGTGCCGTCAGCAAGACTGCGCGAGTGGATGTACGACCAGGTGGACAACTTTCAAAACCGCAACAAGGGACTCGAGGCGTTGGGCCTCGTGCAGAATTGCTCCAAGGAGAACGCCGAGGCGCTGCGTGGGCTGCTTGCGAAAGACAAGAAAGGGAAAGAGGAGAAGGAGGACGGATCCGGAGGAGAAGAGGAAGGCGAGGAAAAGCACGACAACGTACCGGATCCGCTGGACGAGGACGATCAAGTGCTCTACACGCTCATCGTGTCGTCCGAGCGCTGGGCGCAGCCAGCACCGACAAAAGAAGAGCTGCATGAACAAGCTGCCCACGGCGACCTTTGGCCCGTCGGACAAATTAGAACGACACGTTTGAAGGATTGTTACAAGACCCACGACGTGGGAGAGATTCTCCATATCCCTAAAACCCATATCCCATCTCTCCCATTTCGAGATATTGCGACCCAGCTGTACCTGATATTTCCAAAACAGGGTGCGACCGTCCATACAACTCAGGTCTTCTACCGGAATACGAAAAGTCATTAAAGCAAGGTTATTTTTCCACAGATACACTCTTCTATATGGAGAGGCCCTATTCCAAGCGAATCAATGTCCATAAATAGAGGTAGATTTGAAACATAGGGCTTGCTGTGGCAACGCAAGCGCGAAGCCTCATCGCAGTCGCACCTCGCGATCGCCATTCCCTCATTTTCGCTCCGCCGACTCCGCCGTCCAAGCCGCTCTTCAACAGGACGACTCGATGCGGCTCTCCACCCCTGCCACCACTGCGGCGCTGCTGCTCGCGCTCTCGGCCGCCGCCGCCGCTGACAAGCCGCGCATCAATGGCTGGTACCCATGCGCCTTCTCGTCCAAGACGAACACGGACAAGTACGGCACGAGCTACGCCAACATGACGGTCTTTGAGTGCGCTGAAGTCGAAGTGCCGCTCTGCTACGACGGTGTCTGCACGAGCGACGATGCGATTGACGTGTTTGTCAAGCGCCGCCGCGCAAAGAAGACTGCGAATGCCACAAAGGCCGTGCTCTTACTCGAGGGTGGACCCGGGTACGCGACCACGGGCAGTACGTATTCAAACTCCTCTCTGTGCGCAACGAACATGACTGACTTGACGTGTATGGAACAGTGGAGTATCGGATCGAGCGGCTGACCAAACTGCTGGGCGACTCGGTCGACTACTACCTCATCGACCACCGCGGCACGGGCCGCAGCGAGTTCTTGCAGTGCGACGCCGCGCAGGCGCTGACCGCCGGCAGCCCCAAGGGCAAGGCTCTGTCGGTGGACGAGCTGCAGGCGTGTCTCGCGGACCTCAATTTCAAGTACGATGGCCAGGCCGCGGCGTTCGGCACGACGAGCGTGGCCATGGACGTGCGCACGATGGTGGAGCTGTTCATGGCCAAGCAGGAGGTCTTCGTGACGGGCTACAGCTACGGCACGTACGTCACGCAGCGCATCATGCAGCTCGACATCCCGCAGGTGAAGGGCTACGTCTTTGACGGCGTCGACGCGCTGAGCGTCAAGGGCGATTCCGTCGAGACGGCCAACTCCCACTGGAACCAGGCCATGGTCGCGCCGTCGCGCCGCCTCTTGGAGTTCTGCTACGACGACCCGAAATGCCCCATCAAGTTCAAGTCCCGCGACACGGTGCTCCAAGAGACGCTCGAGTTCATGGACAAGCTGGACGAGGAAGCCGCGATCAACCCGTGCGCCATGATTCTGGTCCACGGTCTGAACTACAGCGAGCCGTCCGTAGGGCTGCGCGGCTGGATGAACAAGCGCGTGCTCGACGTCTCGAGCCGTGCCACTGCGCTCGCCATGCTGGGCCGCGTCATGCGCTGCAACAGCCAACACATCCAGACGATGAAGGAGGTTTTCTTGACCAAGAAGGACGTCCCACCGCTGCCCACGCCGGCGGTGCTCGACGAGCTCACTGAGGAGAGCCCGCTGCTGTACAACGTGGTCGTGTACTCGGAGCGCTGGGCGCAGCCGGCGCCGACACTGAGACAGCGCAATGATTTTTACCTCGACAGTGTCTTCTCTATGGAGGACAGCGAAGCGGCCCTGCAGTACTGTGTCTTCACGGGCTCGACCGAGCCGGCGTGCCAAGAGCTCGAGAAGATACTGCCCACGACCCGCAAGCAGACGTTCTTCTACAAGCGCGACAAGTACGTGAGCAAGCCCATGACGCTGCCGGCCCACGCCAGCGCGCTGATTCTGAACGGCGGACTCGACTTTCAGACGCCGCGCGAGTTTGGCGAGCTGCTGTACAACAAACTCAAGGGCTCCGGGACCGGCGTCATGATTGTCAACTTTGACTACGGCGTGCACTGCAGGGGCGAGGCCGTGGCCGAGGCGCCCGACCGTCCGTGCTACGACGCGATCATCGCCGGATTCATCCAGCACAGCGGCGACGTCGCCAAGATTGACACGACGTGCATGGCCAATCTGCCCGATACAGCGTTTCACGAACTGTGAACCCATCTGAGGTCAACTGGCTAGCCTAATACAGTGAATAATACCCCAAACATCACTGAGGTTCTGATTCTACTTCCTGACACCCCACATGTGCCTGAAGAAGCCGTAGAGAGAGCATGCCCGAGCCGACCTGCTGCAACTTGATTGCGTGGATGTGAATGCCGTTGACACGAACTGCTGCCGCACAAAACCAGCAGGTCGAGTTGGCTTCAGTTGACATGAATTATACACCATATCATATTTGACAGGTTATGAGATCTAAAATATCTCGTTAAACAGGACTCCCACCACATTTGCAGTTGATATGAACCCAAATGATCGGACATTTAGTTTGAGAGGTTTCAGCGGTGGATTTTCAACCTGATGTTCAAGCAGTGGACCCAAGACCGATGTCTTGGGTTCATCTCAGGAGGCGGCTTCGTGGACGCGAGAGCGTCCTCTTCGCCCTCCTCGGGTTGAGCACATCGAACGCCACGCCAACCCCAAGCTCGAGGACATCCTCACGTCGACTCACTCGCCAATTGCCTCGGCAGCACTCAAGTCCCCGTCTCTCCTCTCTCCTCCTCTCCCGGCAGTTTCCCATGAAGTGCCCACTCACGATCGCGTCCTTTGCCGCGCTCGGTCTCTTGCTGAACACTGTCTCTGCCGTCGACGAGGCGCGCGTCAATGGGTGGTACCCATGTGCGGACTCGACGTTCCACGGCCCGACGAACACCACGACCTTGAAGGACATGGCCCACTTCGAGTGCTCTGAGCTTGAAGTGCCGCTCTGCTACGACGACATCTGCAAAAGCGACCGCAAGATCAACGTGTTCGTCAAGCGCCGCGTGGGCAAGACGGCCTCCAAGGATCTTGCCGTGCCCCGCAAGGCGGTCATGCTGGTGCAGGGCGGGCCCGGCGAATCGTCCGAAGCCTGTACGTTCTTGTTTTTCTTCTTCATTTGGCTTCCTGTGGTTTTGCTAACTGTATGTTTCTTATCCCATAGTGGAGAGCTACTTCCCCATGATCATCGACCCCGCCGATGACACGATCGACATCTATACGTTTGACCACCGCGGGACGGGACGCAGTGAGTATCTGCAGTGCGACGCCGCCGCAGCGCTCACGCCCGGTAGTCCCGACGGCACCAGGCTCGCGACCGATGAGCTGCCGACGTGCCTCGAAGATCTCGCCTTCCAGTACGATGGCCAGGCGGCCGCGTTCTCGACCACGAGCGCGGCCATGGATGTGCGCATGATCATCGACACGTTCCTCACAAACCACCACGTGTACATCTCGGCCTACAGCTACGGTACGTTTCTCGCGCAGCGCCTGCTGCACTTGAAGGTGCCTCAGATCCAGGGCTACATCTTTGACGGTGTCGACGCGCTGACGACCAAGAGCGACCCATTGGAGAGTGCCAACTCCCACTGGAACGAGGCCATGAAAGGACCGTCGCGGCGTCTGCTCGAGTTCTGCTTTGACGACCCCAAGTGCCCCATCAAGATGAAGTCGCGCGAGACGGTGCTCGACGAAGTGATCGCGGCCATCGACAAGCTCGACGATGGCACAAACGCGTGCGGTAAGCTCGCTGCGCAGGTCGTGGGGGTCGAGAAGCCGTCCGAAGCCGTGCGCTTCCTGTTCTACAACGACGCCGCCGGCTTTGACACGCGCGCCAGGGGGCTGGAAGTGCTCGGAGCCGTGCTGCGCTGCAAGGAAGACGAGATGCCGGGCCTCAAGGTCGTCTTGGGCGTGCCAGAAACTAACGGCACGAACTCGAGCTCGGGCCCCACGGTGCCGCCGCCAGCACCGCTTGATGTCTTGGGTCAACAAAGCTCCTTGCTGTACGACGTGATCGTGTTCTCCGAGCGCTGGGCGCAGCCGGCGCCGACGCGCGAGCAGCGCAACAAGTTTCTTCACGACACGGCCGCGGCCAACAACCTCGAAAGCTTGGCCTACGCTTACTGCGTCTTCACGGGCTCAACGGAGCCGGCGTGCACGGAGCTCAAGGACGAACTGCCGGCGCCCGGCAACCATACGTTCTTCTACAAGCGCGACAAGTACTATGACGCGCCGCTCACACTGCCGGACCACGCGAGTGCCCTCGTGATCAACGGTGGTCTCGACTTTGCGACGCCCATGGAGTTTGGGCAGCTCTTGTACAGCAAGCTCAAGGGCTCGGGCAAGGGCGTGATGATGGTCAACCTCGACTATGGCCGGCACTGCGCTGGGGAGCGCGTGCTCGAGTCGCCGGACGCGCCGTGCCGCGATTCCATCATGCGCCAGTTCATCGTGAAGGGCGGCGACGTGGACGCGATTGACCTCAAGTGCATGAACGACCTGCCAGCGACGGCGTTCCACGTCGAAGAAAAGGGGGAAGGAGAAGAACGAGCCGACGCGGAAGGTGAGGTCGACAAAGAAGAAGAATAGGCGTTAGCCGAGTACGGTACTGTAGCTGTACAGCATATAGCGCTGAATTTGAATAGATACCAGAACCATATCTTGTCTATTGCTTTGTTGAGGACCACCACCAAATGCTGACTATTATAGCTAAGAAAATCTAAATCGCCCATCAATCAATGAGAAATCAAAGTTCCCGCTGATTGATGGGTCTCTATCTCCATCTGGTGTTTCCTGAAAGACTCGGAACTCGAAAGAGTCTCCGCAATCAGTGATATTTAAGTATGAATTGTACCACCATTAGATACTTGTCAGTTTGTCGTGCAGCCCAGGATGTCGCAGGTCGTGGGGTCCGCGGCATGGCGGGCCAGCTGCTCTACTTTGGGTTCTTAACCTCAAGTATTGTATCCCCCCTGCCCTACTTCTGTTGCCCCATTGTTTTTGCTGGACATGAAGGATCCCATCGCAAAAGAAGGAAGACGTTCGCACGTCACAGCGTCATTCCTTAGGGAGTCTGCTGTCTCAAGAAGGCTAACGATGCGCATCCGTGAACGAACCGTGTGGATACAGTGGAGAGAATTTGAGCCCCATATTCTCTCCTGAGTTGGGTGCTTGGACCCACTCCTGAGACTAGAAAAATCAGGTGCCATGCTGGCAGCCTGAGTTCTTCTCGTTGCATTGTCATACTGTACATAGAAAGACCTTTTCACACTGTGGGTCAACAGCCCCACACCCATCAATCAGAGAGACTGCCATGCACCAAAATCAGCTTCAACAGGGTATCCATACCTTGGTATTGGTAGGGACGACCTCACCTCTGAGATCACGCAGCTGCATCACTGTCTTCGATGGTGGTGGGTGCGCGGCGTGCAGGGCCGATCCGAACAGCGTGAAATGAGCTGCTCAGGTCTCACTCTACAACTTCCTCCCTCTACAACTTCCTCCCTCGCAATCAGGCCGTCACACCAGCCCTCACCACCTCCCCCTCATGAAATCTCCACTCGCGATCGCCTCGCTGGCCGCACTCGGTCTGCTCCTCAGCAGCGCGTCGGCGACCGACGAAGCGCGCGTCAACGGATGGTACCCGTGCTCCTTCTCCATGTTCCACAACATGGGCAACCTCACGAGCTTGGGCGACACGGCCATCTTTGAATGCTCCGAGCTTGAAGTGCCGCTCTGTTACGACGGCGTTTGCGAGAGCGACCGCAAGATCAATATCTTTGTGCGCCGTCGTGTGGGCACAATGGCGTCCAGAGACCCCTCGGCCCCTCGCAAGGCGGCCATATTGATACAGGGAGGACCAGGCGGCGCGTCACCCGTCAGTACGTTCGCCTCTGCCTTGGGTCGGTTGATAATGAGCGCTATGTGCTAACCTGTCTGTACACTACAGTGGAAGATATCATGGGGAAACTCATTGACCGCAAGGACGACACGATCGACTATTACACGTTTGACCACCGCGGCACGGGGCGTAGCGAGTTCTTGCAGTGCGACGCCGCGCAGGCGCTCACGCCCGGCAGTCCCAACGGCGCGGCTCCGTCGATTGATGAGCTGCCCACGTGTCTGGAAGATATCAACTTCCAGTACGACAACCAGGCGGCCGCCTTCTCCGTGACCAGCGCCGCCATGGACGTGCGTCTGCTCATTGAGACGTTCCTCGCGAACCACCACGTGTACGTCTCGGGGCTGAGCTACGGCACGTTCCTCGCGCAGCGCATTCTCCAGCTCCAGGTGCCGCAGGTCGTGGGGTACGTGTTCGACGGTGTGGATGTGCTCTCGACCAAGAGCGATCCGTTCGAGAGTGCCAACTCCCATTGGAACCAGGCCATCCAGGCGCCCGCGCGGCGCCTGCTCGAGTTCTGTTTTGACGACGCGCAGTGCCCCGTCCGGATGAAGTCTCGCGCGACGGCATTGGAAGACGTGCTCGCGTTCATGGACTCGCTGGATGACGGCAAGAATGCCTGTGGTTTGGTGGTCGCAAAAGCCATGGAGAAAGAAAAGCCGTCCGAGGCCGTGCGCATCATGATGTACGCCAACGTCGCCGAGATGGAGACCCGTGCCACGGGCCTGGCGTTGCTTGGCGCTGTGCAGCGCTGCAACGACGACGACCTCGCGGGCCTGAAGGCCGTGCTCTCGGGCGAGACGAAAGATGCCCAGACACCGACGCCGACGACGCCCGCGCCGGTCGACGTCTTGGGCGGCATTAGTCCACTGCTGTACAATGTGATCGTCTACTCGGAGCGGTACAGCCAGCCCGGGCCGACGCGAGCGGAACGTGCCAAGTTTGTACACGACACGGCGGTCGCCAATTCCATTGAAGAGATGGCGATGAGCTACTGCGTGTACACAGGTTCGACAGAGCCAGCGTGCCAAGAGCTCAAGGACGAGCTCCCCGCGAACCGCAACGCTACGTTCTTTTACAAGCGTGATAAGTACTACGACGTGCCCGTCAGGCTGCCGGACCACGCCAGCGCCCTGGTGATTAACGGCGGGCTCGACTTTGCGACGCCCATGGAATTTGGGGAGCTACTGTACAGCAAACTCACAGGCTCGGGCAAGGGCGTCATGATGGTCAACTTTGACTATGGCAAGCACTGCCGTGGCGAGGGCGTGAACGAGTCGCAGCACTCGCCTTGTCGAGACTCGATCGTCCGTCAGTTCATTGCAAGCGGTGGTGACGTGAACGCCATCGACACCAACTGCATGGCGGAGCTGCCGGCGACGGCGTTCCACGTTGAAGAGGCCTCTGTGTGATACGAAATAGAGAAGGTCCTGTAGCTGTGCGTGTTCAGCAAAAAGCTCAAGCCACTGATACATTTATTATGTGGTGTACCATTGGTGCGACACATTGGGCCGCTGGCTGGGTGGGACCTGAGTTGGGTTCAACAAACTATCTTTCGATATTGACTTGAACAGTAAAGACTAATCCACGTTAAGTGCGATGGGTACATGTGTGAAGTACGATGGCTTACAACGATTAAGTTCGTAGTGTCACTCTAAAGAGGCGGACTGGACACACAGTGCCCAAGAGCTCGGCACAACAAACTCAATCGCCCAGCAAGAGATCAGCATGGCGTTGGCGGCCACCGCGGCGTCTCCGCGCCTACCAGAGCTGCAGATCAAGTGCGTCCCCCTCTTTACTATGTAGCCATCTACCCACCCCTCACGATTATCGCTGACTTATCGCGTCAGAAACTTTGTGTCTTCGGCCAACTTGGGGCTGCGCTTTGACCTCGCCAACGTCGTGGTCAAGTCGCACCGCAAGGCCGAATTCGGCCCCAAAAAGAACTGTCTCATCATGAAGCTCTCGGCAGCGCACCAGCCGCGCGCGACCGCCATGCTGTTCGCCAACGGCAAGCTCGTGTGCACGGGCGCTGACTCGGAAGACGCCATCAAGGCCGCGGCGCGCAAGTTCACGCAGCTCATCCAGAAAATGGACTATGCCGGCGTCAACCTCATCGACTTTAAGATCCAGAACGTCGTCGCGAGCTGCCACTTGGGCTTCCGCGTGCTGCTCGAAGAGCTCTCGTTTGCTCACAGCGACGCATGCACAGTACGTCCAAAAATTGTTTTACGACGTTTCGAAATAGTCTGTTTACGTCAATGCTTGAAACCGCAGTACGAGCCAGAGGTGTACCCGGCGCTCATCTACCGCCTGGAGCGACCCAAGGTCAAGATGCTCGTGTTTGTGAGTGGCAAGGTCGTCTTCACGGGTGCCAAGGACACGCGCGATCTCCACGCGGCCCACGAGACCATGTATCCCGTGCGTCTCTGATCCCCTTTTCTCTCTTCCTCTAAATCGATACTAATGCTTGCGTCTCATTAGATTCTGTGCCAGTTTAAAGACGAAAAGCAAGTTGGCGACGTTGTGGCAGCCGTGGACCCTGTCGACACGAAAGCACCGGACGATGACGACGATGAGCAGGACGATACAGCCATGGACGACTGAGCCAAAACCCAAAAAATACTGTTTATCTTCAAAGGTGCTGTTTATACCAAGTCTTCCTTTCGCAAGTGGAGCCGCTGGATCGCAAGAATGAGCTCGTCGCTCAGCAGCTCCGACCTACGGCTCGCTCTGCGACACGTGCCTTTCGACATCGTGATGCTCTGTAGCTCTTCATCGCGCTCGGCCGCGAGCCGCGCAAGTGTCGCCTCGAGTTTCGTTCGCGTCGCCTCGCGTTGTCTCTCCAGCCAATCCGCCAGCTCGGGCGGCGGTGTCGACAGTGCGGCTGCCGATGGCCAGTCATCCACGGCCCACTGCTCCCTCAGTCGCTGCGTGCGTCGCTGGTTGCGCTCCACAATTCGTGCGCGCACTGCCGCCTTTCTCTGCCGCTCCATCTCTTGCTGCTGGCGACGCTGCTGCCGTCGCCGCTCGCGTCGCCGTCGCCTCATCGCTCGAAAAGCCGCTTGAATCACCGCCGCCGCGCGCCTGCGGCGAACGAGCCGCAGCGCCTCGGCACGCAGCACGCCCATGCGGTGGGCGTTGGCCTCGACCGCCGCCAGTCGCGTTATTAACTTGGCCTCGTTCTCCTGGCGCACGCGTTCTTTCGCCGCGAGCTCTCGCTCCAGTGCCTCGCTTGACGCCCACTGGACCGAGAACGCGCCTGCGTCGTCTCCTCTGGGCTGTAGATGACTGGTATCCGCTCGCTGGAGGGCGACCTCGACGCTGCCCAGGTCGTCTGCGAGTTGGGACTTGAAGACGACTTCGCGGGCGGTGTCCACGGCCGCGAGGTCGCTCTCATGAAGCTGCAGCGACGCGCTCGCGACGCACGCGATGTGCTGCTTCGCTTGGTTGCTCTTCTTGGACACGACAAACAGCACAATCTCGACGGACCGGTCGCTCTGCTCCGCTGATGAAATCTCCACATCCACTGCTCGCCGTCCCGTGTCGCCATAGGTGATGGGCACCGTCGCCGCCCATCGCTCCGCAGTCCGCGTGGAGAGAGCGGCGGCGTCCAGTGAGCCGCCCACGACGTGGTGCGCGAGGCCCCGCACTTTGACGAGCGCGAGGAAACTGTCGACGCGCTGCAGCACGCGCGACGAGAGCCAGACGCTCGCGCGCACCACACGCAGCTGCACGCGCATACTCCTGGGGATATGAGAATGCGATATTATAATTAGCGTACTATGATACGAGTTCCAACGCAGCCCTTCCTCCGCGACCGACGGTGTCCATACTGGAAAAAACAAACGACGCTCTTTTGTATCCGCACGACCTCCCACTAACGACCAACGCCACTACTAGTACAACACTGCCGTCTCGGGCTCACTGGGTCATGGTGCGCTCGCGGCCGTGCTTGATGCAGTAGCCGTTCTTCTGGACCCACTTCTCGCAGCCGTCTTCCTTGCACTTGATGCCGCCGCCGTGGCCGCGGCACAGCCCCTTGGACTGGGAACTCTTGGGGCAGTTCGGGTGCTTACACCGCGCGCCGCCGCCGTGGGCCTTGCACAGGCCCCGCGACTGGGCCGTCTTCTCACAGTCTTCAAACGAACACGGCGTGCCGCCGCCGTGGGCGATACACTTGCGGTTGGCCTGCGCGCTCTTGTCACAGCCCGGCTGCGAGCAGCGCTTGCCGCCGCCGTGGGTGCGGCACAGGCCACGGGACCGCGCAATGTTGTTGCAGTCGGCATACCGGCAGACTCGGCCGCTACGTGGGCCCCCCTGGGCCATCATGTCACTATTACTGACACTACCGGCGTCCGACGGCACGCTCGAGCTGAGCCGCATCATGAGCATGGCCGAGTCGCGCTCGTCGTCATCCGACGACGCGTTGGTCGCCGTGTCGTCGCCGTCGTACGACTGCTGCCGCGAGAGCCGCTCCTGGAGAAACGAGAGGCCGGGCAGCGACTGCGAAAACGGCGACGACAAGTGGTGGTGTGGCGACGGCACCGAGCTCGACATGAGACTGGGCAGCGGCGCCGACGGCGGCGGCGCTTGCGCGGACGAGAGGTGCGGCGAGTCGCCACCGTAGCTGGTCCGCAGCGAGAGTGTCGGCGGCCGCGCCGCAATGCCCATCTTCAGATTGCGCGGCGAGCCGGCGCGGAACGCATCCAGCGACGGCAGGCGGGGACTGTTTTCAATCGACGATGCCGTCATCATCGACGGCTGTTGGGACGACGACGACGAGAGCAGTCCGGCCGTCGAAAACGGGTTCACGGGCGGTCTGGCGGACGACAGCGACGACGTGGCGGGCGCCGAGAGAGCGAGTCCGGCGAACGGCGAGACGGGAGGGACCGACGACGTCGGCGGGTGGTGGTGGCTCTGCTGTTGGAGCGCCGCGTGGTTGAGCGGACGCAGCAGCGGAGAGGACGAAGACGACGAGGAGCTGCCGTCCGTGTACGTGAACGCATGGTGCTTGCTGGATTGCTGCTGGGCGGACTGCGACGCAAACGGATGCGACGGAGGACCGGGTGGCGTAATGCGAGGGAGTGGACCCTTCCCCGTCCCCATGCCCATGCGCGTGAACTGCATCTCCTCTCGCTGGACGCGCAGCTGCTGTGCGAGCGTGTCGTCCATATCGTCGTCTTCCCTGTCGTCGCCCATCATGGAGGCGTCGCCATTATGGGCATACTGGTGATGGCGGTGAAGAGGCCCGCCTCCGCCGCCCATAGCGACGGGGCGGGATGACATGGGCAGCAGCATGGAGGAGGCGGAAGATGAGGAGGAGGAGGAGGAGGAGGTAGAGGAGGTGGAGGGGATGGCGGAGGAGGTGGCGAGTTCGTGGACGCGGTTCTTGGCGTCAACAATGCGGAAGGTGGGTGCGCCGTCGTCCGTGTCGGGCGCCGGCTCGCGGTGGGGCTCGCGGTGGCCAAGCGACGAGCGAATCCAGTCCATTCGGGGGGTGCTGTATTGGTGCTGGCAGAGACGAACAATAGCAAAATGACGGCGGAAGAAAAGAACCGGAGCGGAGCGGAGGAGAGCAGGAGTCGTGACAATGCGACGGGAAGGAACCGCGTCGCAGTCAAAGAGTCAAAGTGACTCAGGCGGGGGATTTCCCCACCACCCAAAAACCCACCCCTTGCTGACGTCTGCAGAGACACTTGATGAGGAATAGAGCCCAGTGATTGGTGCACTTGGCGGCAAACCACGTAACGCAGACGAGGCGAAAGGGGTAGGGCTGATCCAGGCAGTGTGTGAGACACATCTTGGGTCTTTTGGCTGTGTGTGAGGGTTGCTTGTTCAGGGGACCGCGTGAGCCATCAAGTGAAAGGCTGCGGAGAGTCCCCGCTCTCTCCGGGGGAGGGGGAACCAACTGCAAGAGTGGGAGAAGAAGAAGACTTGGGTGGGCAGCGTGTCTTTCACTCGAAATCTCCACAGCACATTCAAGCGCCGCTCCATGAGCTTGTGGGGCTGGGCATGCCGAGTCCGCTCCTTCACTCGGCATTGTGAACTTCGTCTGCCTGTGGAACAGAGTGCAAAACGAATCCAAGAGCGAAAGGGGGAGGGATCTTTCGAAGACGGCTCTTCTGATCCTGGGCGATTCTTGAGTTGCGATCTGCGACTGGGCTGGGGTGGAAGAATAGAAAAACACGGTGCACAATATGTACAGTATTGACGAAATACTGTCCGGATTCATGTGTACTGTACGTTCATTCGGATTTTCAATTTATTTTGTGTTCGCCAGTGATTTTTTTTTTTACAATACAGCGATTTGATAAACTACAGTCTCCATAATCGCTTGTAGATATAGCAAAATACGCTAAATATTGGATCAGAACGTTAACTCGGGTTTCGGATGAAAGTGCCATAATCCACAAAATCGGTGATTATGATCAGATCTGGGGATCCACCTGCGAAGCGGCGGTTAAAAACGCACATCCGCATTCTCAAAATTTTGGATATGTTTGGTTGAAAGCATCTCCCCTGGGACGCGGCGGATGTCAGAAACCCCCAGAGACAGGAATTCCCTCTCACTACAGTACAGTATGCACCAAAGAACGGAGCCATTCTTCGTCTTCGCCCCGTCGATATGTTCTCGCTTTGAAGTTGCAACTTGAGGGGGGGAAGCTGGCGTGACCAGCTGGCGTCTGTCTGGTTCCACCCCTTCAGGCCGAGTTTGAGTGGATGCGTTGCGATGAGGGAGAGCCAAGATCACCAGTACAAACCCGGATGCTGTACAGTACAGTACTCGTAGCAAACCAAATGCGCTAGAGGTCGCATTGTTGGATGATTTGATCATTCATCCGATATACAGTGTGGTGGCAGCAAGAATGAAAAGAACGGAACCGGCACAAAGTTAAAGGCCCCAGACACAGACGGGTCTTTGTTCTTCCTTCCTCACTTTCCACTCTGAAGCCACGAGTTTTTGTGTGGGGAATGTTGAAGGCTGGAACGACGAGACGACCAAACCAGCTGGTTCGAGCGTTACGTATCAGGCAGAATCATGTGCATCCATGTTTCGGAGAAACTGCTGTGGTTCAGGTGAGATCTTATCATTTGCCACAGGATCTAAACTGACTGTGCTCGAATATAATCGATGGGTGCGCATTCAGGCTATATCAACCTAAAGAGGTTTCTGACCATCTGGTCGCAAATCTGTCACAGAGAGTGGCCGTGAGGAAGAGGCCAGTGAGTGGGTGAGTGGGGCTCCCACTGTGATGGTCCCACTCTTCATTGTGGCTCGTCTCTGGAGCTGGTCGGAGCCAAACATGGAGAAAAAGATCGTGTTCTCACTCTGTGTACGTAATGATGGTGCATCATGGTGATCATGGCTCACTCAGACCGTCCTGATGATGTGATGGTATGGAGCATCCGATTCCCCACAGATTGGGGGCCAGCGGAAATGGCTACACGAGTCGCTTCTTGTCCTCGCGCTCGACCGTCACGGAGGACGATCCGCAATAGTCTTGCAGTTTGCGGACGCGGTCTCGCTCCTGTGTGGCCCGCCGCGTTCTCTCTTGGCTGCACGCCTCCTCCACGGCCGCGTGGAGCAAGCGCAGGATCTGCGCGCGAGCGAACTCGGTCGTCGCGCGCTCGTACTGCACCAGCAGCTCAATCTGCCGGTCCTGGGCCAGCGCAAATCCACGCTGAAGCGCCTGCAGCTGCGCCTCGAGCGCCGCGCATCGCTCGGTAAGCTGTGCGATCTGTGGGGTGGGGGACGGAGCATAGAGAACGGAATGAGATGGTGACATGGCACCACACGGGAGATTGGACCGACGTACGATCTGGTGGCTGCGCTTCTTTTCTTCGTCCAGCTCAGCGCGCAGCCGCTGTACCGACTCCATGCGGAGCTTCTGGGTCGTCCGCATCTCTTGCTGGAGATCGTCCAGTTGCTTCTCGTAGCTCTCCTTCATGGCGCGCATCTCCTTGGTTAACGCGATGGCGAAAGTGTCGGGCTCTTCATCTGGTCGAAATATTAGTACGGCACCCAATAAATACATTTCTCCCATACGTCCATCAATAGGGGCAACGCACCTCTGCTTCGCGCGGCACACTCTTGTTGGTCTTCCGTCTTAAGCTCGGTCCGTTTGCTCGCTCTTTTAAACCCACTCGGCGTTGCTGCCATGGCAGCTTTCGACGCACTTGCGAGGAGCTCTTCGGCGACTGGCACGGTCTCTTTTCCCGCAGCGATGGCATCCGAGAACGGACTGGTCATCGGCTGCTTGGGCCGAGCTGCTCTCGCTGGGGACGCTTGTGGCGCTTGCAGATGGAGCTCCTCGAGTCGATTTCTCATATGCACCAGTTGCCAGTCGACGTCGTCCAGCTCCTGCTGGAGTTGCTCCCATTTCAGCTGCATGTCGCGCCATTGATCGCTGTGGTCGAGCCGGAACGTGGTGAGGAAGTCGGCCAACGAAGCGGCACGATGACCTCGCTGGCGGGAATGGGCAGCTACTTCTTGTGGAATGATTCCAAGCAGCTCCATCTGCAGTGCGAGCCGGCGTGCGAGCAGCGAGATGATCTGGCGCAGCAGCTTCTGCGCGTCCCTGTTTCGCAGCGCGTCCGCCTCCAGCTGAGCCCGCGTCGTCTCGAGCGCGTCACGGTCAGTCCGCAGTAGCTGCTTTTCCGCACTCAAATCCTGCTTCAGCGTCTTGAGCAACCTACGAGACAGCAGACAACATCAGGCCTGACTGAGACAGACCAGTCCTGATCCTCTCGTGCACGTACTTTTGATCGTCCAGCAGTTTCTTCTCGCGAGCGGCTAGCACAGCTGCCTTGGCTTCCACGTCTTTGCCTCGCGCCGAGTCGTTCTTGGTCAGCTGCTTCTCTTTCTCGAGCGCCATGATCTTGAGCTTCGCGCGTTGGAGCTCCACCCGTGCTTCCGACAGTGCGGATCCACGTGGCGTGGATCGCTCGCTTTGTAGTTTATGTAGGAGACCGTCGCGCTCGGCAGTCAGCACCAGTAGCTGCTGACGAACACCGAGCTCTGCTGCGACGGCAGTCTCGGCTGCGCACCTGAGCCGTCCGATCTCATCCTCCACGGACTGTCGATGCGTCTCGTCAAGCTGCCTCTCCTTGGCCTCGAACTCAGCTCGCAGTCGCTCCAGTCTCGCAGAGGCTTTCATCTCGTTCGCGGACACCTCGGCTCTAGCGTTGGCTACCTGGTTCTGCAGCTCCAGTACTTTGCTTTCGAGCTCGGCCGTTCGCGTACGACTGGTGAGAGCTTCCTGTGCACTTGCATGTTGCTGCTGAAGATGAACGAGTGCAGCGTTGGCGCCGTCACGCTCCTCAACGAGATGCGCGATCCTGTCGAGCAGCTGCACT
This sequence comes from Pythium phragmitis, assembly GCA_023335925.1. NCBI lineage: Eukaryota > Oomycota > Peronosporomycetes > Pythiales > Pythiaceae > Pythium > Pythium phragmitis. Next base: position 23,482 of record JAADVZ010000412.1, read on the forward strand.
TTCTCGTCGGTGAATTCCTGGAGTTCCTTCTCGCGTTGCCTCTTGCGTTCTGCGAGACAGAGATTCGCAGCCTCGAGCTCCAAGGAGATCGTTTTCGCCTGAGCAACGCAGTGGGCGGCCTGGTCTCGCTCCATCGCGATCGACGCCACGTGCTGTTCCTTGAGCGAGTGAATCGTTTGCCGCTCAACCGCCAGCGCGTGCTCGAGAGCCGCAACTCGCTGGTGCCAAGCCGTTTCTTCTTCTTGCTGCCGTTGCTTCTGCTCGTTCTCGTCAACTGAAATGGACTTGCTCAGCTTTGCTTCGAGGAGACAAAGCTGATTCGCTTGCTGCTGAATTACTTCTGATTGGTGGTGCACTTCAGCGTGGGCTTGCGCGAGCTTGAGTTCTGTCTGATGGAGCAGCTGCTGCTGACTGGAACGCAGTGCATCTGATTGCTGACCTTTTCTCGTCGCGTCATGGAGCTCTTGCTGAAGCCTCAAGCCCACTGCCCGTTCGTGATCGCGCTCAGCACGCGTAGCGTCACATGCTCTTACTGCGTCGGCCAGCTTCGACTCCATGGCTTCTAACTGACCTGTCAGAGCGTTGATGCATTCTTTGGATCGCTTGAGATCGGCGCCGATCCTCACACTCTCACTCATCATCGCCCGTGCCTCTTCTTCGAGGTTTCGTATCCTCTTTTCCAGCGCCAGCTTGTCTTTCCGCAACGTTTGCTTCTCTCTACTGTCGATTTCTTCGAGTTGGCGGCATCGATCAGCCATGGCGTTCAATGCCCCGCGAAGCTCCTGGGTCTGCTGGTCGCGTGCTTGCAGATCCCGCGCTGATTTGGCCACAGTCTCATCGAGTTGCCCTCTAGCTGACGAAGCAGCGCGCGCGTGTGTCTCCGCTTCAGCTCTCGAATCTCGTAGCTGCTCTCGAAACGGGGGCGCTCCTTATTTGTGAGCAAAGCGGTGGCGGTCTCTGAAGCGACATTCATGCGTACCTGTTCAGACAGAGTGTCCAGCTCCGACTGCATCTTCTTGACCGTGACCTCCAACTGCAATCGCTCTTTCTCCAATGCGTTCATCTGAGCCGACCGCTCCAGCTCTTTCTCAATGCCGATTTCCGGGCTAGCACCATCGCCCTCTTTGAAGGCTGGAGACTCTGCGGTTTCTGGGGCGGGTATTCTGCTTTGCGACTGGCTTCTTGCGCCGCTTCTGGAGTGTTTAGCTACAGACTTGGTGGCACAGAATCATCGTGACGGGGTACAGCACAGAGAATATCACTCCACGTTCTCGTACTTTCGCTAGCGCGTCCTTGAACAGCTCCACTTGTTCACTGAGTCGTTGCATTTGTCGGTCCTTCTCTTGAGACTCCTTGAGCATGCCCGTCTTCTCGGACTGGAGCCCGACAATGATTGTTCGGAACTTCTGCTCCCAATATCCCCCAATAATCCATTAACCTCGCGCGAAAACGTCCTCCACAATGGGGACAGACGCACCTCCACACGCTGAAGCACGCCAAACACGCAGCCTGCGTAGATCGACGTGGTGTCGGACCCGCAGCCGTTCGCGAATGGCAGGTGAGTGCCTGCCGGTCGAACTAACCGGACATCATTCTCCACGCGCTGCTGGTGCTGCTCGTCCGTCAGAGTCTCATTGTCGCCGTCGAGTTTGTCCTCGCGGAGCTCGAGAAACTGACGCATGAGCTGGGTCAGTGACTGTGCGAGGAGCTCTTCGAGCCTTGCTTTGGCACTTCGCAGCTGCACCGGGTCGGAGGAAAACGTATACCGCGCAAGCTGCGACTGCAAGACCGCGTCGGCGTGGACAGCTGGAGCCTGGTTCGGAAGGCGGCTCTTCTCACGCATATTCTGAACGTTCTTGACGTGCGTATGGGATCTTGCCATCGACGAGGAGGAGCTCATGAAGTTAGAGTGTTCGCGTGATAGTGCATGGTGACAAAAGAGAATGTCGGCTTTGAGCTGGCGAATGTACGCTTCGTCCAACGAGGGGCGCTCACCACTTTCGCTCCTGTGCTTCTCCTCACGTTCTTCTTCTTCCACACCATTGATCTCGGGGCAGTTCTGGTCTTGCCGTCGTGTGAAGAGCATCTCGATATCTGACATCAACGGCGGCCAATGGGATAGACAACCCGCAGGACGAGAGCTCTCTCGTGCCGTGCTCGGCCGTGGCTTCGTCATCATTGCCGACGGGACCGTTGAACCAGGCGCTGCGGTAATGCAATGAGAATTACAAGACCCATCCAGTGCTCCCCATGAGTCAATACTTTCGCATCCGTACCTGGTCGCCGAACGCCTCCGCTCTGTGGTCTGCACGTATCCAAATGTGAGAGTCCATCGTCCGCTTTGACACGCGAAAGAGACTCACCACTCACCGCTCTTGACGCGGCCTGCTCAATGGGGGCGACCGTGCGTGGTGGTAGAGAGTAGCCGCACTGGCTGCTGTGATCGGGCTGTTCTCGGGGCTGGCCGCCAAACCCCCGGTTCGCCCTCTGGTGATCTCCAAACTGGCGTTCGCGTCTCCAGTCTTCTCTGGATTTCTAGCGCTGCTTGGAGGCATGAACAACGTCGATCCCTCACTGTCGGTCATAATATCCAGAGCAAACCAGTGAGCACTACTGCAGGCGTCGAGGTTCTCCCCACGTACGCACCGCGTCTTGGCATCATTGAGAAAGGACACGGTAGTGAGATGCGACGAGTTGCGCCGCGCGACCTGCGGGCGCCCATACAGCTCCATCGACTCTGCGTTCCAACACTGAATCCGAACACGA
>JAADVZ010000413.1:0-26222 GCA_023335925.1 Pythium phragmitis
ACTGGTTCCGGCTCGGTCTCGCCGTGGTACCCGTAGACTCCAGCCGGCTCGGGTTCGCTAGGGTAACCATTGTTGTTGATGGGCTCGATAGGCATCACTGGTTCCGGCTCGGTCTCGCCGTGGTACCCGTAGACTCCAGCCGGCTCGGGTTCGCTAGGGTAACCATTGTTGTTGATGGGCTCAATAGGCATCACTGGTTCCGGCTCAGTCTCGGCGTGGTTGCCATTGTCGGGGATTGTCGGGTTGTAGCCTTCGCCGTGGATGATATATTCATGAGGCTGATCAGGTGTTGGCGGTTCTTCATGGTAGACAAACCCACCGTCAATGGACGGCTGCGGCTCGGGCTCGCCAATGGGCGACTGGTAGCCGCCGTCGCCACCAACGATCTCCTCGTGCGGCTTCTCAGGTGCTGGCAGCACTTCTGGGTATGTGAGACCGCCGTCGATAGACGGCTCAGGCTCGCCATGGTAACCATCGTCGTTGACATTGACGCCCTCCTGCGGGTACACGAGACCCCCGTCAATGGACAGCTCGAGCTTGGGATCGACTTGGTAACCACCGTTTTCGGGGCCGTGGTAGCCCTCGTCGTTCTCCACTATCGGTTCCATCAACTGCGCAATGGAATACGTAGGGTGCACTGGGGGTTTGTCCACGTCGGGCATGTCCACCACCGGTGGTGCTGGCGACACGTCCACTGGAAGCGGCATCATCGTGACCACTGGAGACGGCGTGAGCATCGGAGCAACCAACCCGGTCGTGTTGGCGTCGTCGTCTTCATCGTCCTTGTCATCGTCCTTGTCGCTGTCCTTATCTTCGTCAGCAAAGTCGGCCTTGTCGACTTCGTCAAAGTCTTTCGGCAGACTCTGCGACGCCAGCACCGTAAACGTCGGCACGGTGACCGTCTTCTTGATGCACTGCGCGATCTCCTGGAGCCCCTTGTTCACAGCCGTGCGGGTCTTGTGCTTGTTCTCGTCTTGCTTGCGCAGACACTTCTTGGCGCCGTCGTAAAAGTCGTCCACCTTCTCCACCGCCTTGTTCTGTTCCTTCGACGACGAGTACAGCGACTTGATGGCCTTCTTGTCGCGCTTCTCAAGCGTTGCCCAGTACTTGTAGACACGCGAGAGCTGAATTTTCTTGGTATTGCGTCGCGGGGCGAGATCCTCCCACTTCGGCATGATGTCCGTGCTGAGCTGGATCTCCTTTGTCGCCGGGGCTTTCTTCCCGCTCCCGAACAACGAGGCGTCCGTCGATTGCATGAGTACGGCGATCATGCCCACGGCGATCGCAGACCACTTCATCCTGGCACGACACTGACTGGGCTTCTGCGGTGGTCGACGTGGGCGAGATGAGGAAAATGATAGAGTGAATGGACTGTCAAGCCGCGGCGACGAGCATCTCGTGCCTTGCTCTCTACCAGCGGTCGATAGCCACCAACGCCGCAGAAGACCACACCTGCGGCTGTGAGAGACCCGCAATGGGGCGGCAATGGGCGGCCGCCATTGCGTGTGAGCGGCCGCGGCGACGGATCGCTTGACCAGTCGCAGTTGGAGGCGACGTTTCATGCCGAAAAGATCGCAATTGATCCAATCGTGCACACCCGCCATTGAGCCTCTTTACGCCGATTGGTTGGCGAATTACGCGATGGACCATCAACTCTCTATCATCAGCATGACTGCCAACGCTACGCACGCAAGCACAGTCCACTGGGCTCTCGGGCCCTAGGTACGGACGGACACGGCCCACCCATAGACACCCCTCACGACCACAAACGACGCACTCACCCGTATCCAGACACTAGCAGCTTCCCTTGGCCATTTCCCCGCCGCCGCCACCTGTGCAACGCCCCAGACCAGTGAGCCTCCTAGCCACGCCTAAGATACCCAAACCCAAGCGGTCGAAGCGGCCTAGTATGAGTAGGCAGACGTTCAAGGGCGCCCGGCATTTCAGCCTATTCCTATGAATGTGAACCTTCTTTCAAAAAAAAAGTTGAACCGCTTTCCAAACAATCTCGACAAGGTACGAACCAAGATACCAAATGGATATTGCAGCATGCGAGGGAGGGCTGCTACATCGCCCCTGTCATCTGGCGACCATTGGGGCAGTCGCAGTGGGGGTGCGTCGCTTGCAGCGTTTCGTCGCCCAAAAAGATTTCCACTGCTTGCTGAGCTCCAAGCCGAGCCAAGCTCATCCGGACGAGCCGAGCCAGATCCAAACCAGGGAGAACGCGGTCCAATTCTTAATCACCCCGACTTCGCGTCTCATCTCACTCACTCCTGGCTTTTCTGAAGCTTGCTATTTGTACAGTACTATCTGAGAGCAGTCGTTCTCAATGACTACTGCTCCCTGTATCGTCGTGGTGTAAGCGGCGCAGCAAATTCCCAAAGAAGGCCGACTTCTTGGGCGGCGGCGGGATGTACTTTTTCACCGGTCGGTGGCTCTGCACGCTGGGCGTCGGTGCCGGCGGAGGCGTCGCGCTCAGTGTTGAGTTGTGGATCCGCTGTGCGTGCGCCCGCGCCGCCGCCGGCAGCGTGCCGCAGTACGCGACCATGTGGCGCCGCCGCGAGGCCTCACGTAGCGCCTTTTCTTTGCGGAGCCGCTCGCGGATCTCAGCCGCGAGAACTTGTTGCTGGAGCGCTGGGTCGCTCTCCAGCAAGTGCGAGACATCGGCCTGGGTCGCGTGCTGGTCTTTGTCGCCAAACGGATTTTGCTGCTGCTGGGCGACGACGTCGCGGATTGACTGGCCGCTCGCGATGGCCTGCGCGATGAGCGCGCGCAGCCCGTCGAGCCGTGCGACATTGTCGCGGTCTTCGAGCTGCTTGAGCTTGTCGGGGAAGAAGGTCGTCATGAGCTCCTGGAGCGCGACGTTGACCGACATCGCGGACGCGGTACTCACGGGCTGGCGACACGTCGGGCAGTTGGCGCAGCTCTTGAGCCACATGTCGACGCAGCGCTTGCAAAACGAGTGGCCGCACAAGAGGCTCACGGGCTTGAGCATGAGCTCGTCTACAGATACACAGAGAGAAGAGGTCAGTTCTCGACCGGTAGGTTGTCTTATTTCGGGTTTTTGAACTCACCACAGCAAATCGAACAGCCCAGCGCCTCTGGAATGAGCGCACACTTGGCGGCTGCTGACTCCTCGTGCTCAGTCGCCTCCTGCTTCTCTTCGCGGTTACCAAACGGCGCGTCCTCATGGCTGCCGATGATCTCGCTCTTATCGTTCCGGTGTTGCTGGTGTACCGCCTGTGACGAGCCATCGGCGATCGCGTGGAGATGGAGCACGCGCTTGACGTCCGCGACGTCGCTGGCGTGCTCGATGGTCACGACGAGCGCTCGCTTCTCGCTCAGCGGCACGCGCGCGTCGTCCAGAAACCCCAGCACTGCACGGGCGATTGCGTCGCTTTCGCGCATCGCCTCGCACGCGGAAGGGGCGCAGTCTACAGCGGCGGATGCGCGCTGCAACATGTGGAGCATGCCCAGCGCATAGGCCGCGAGCGGCGACGACGGCAGCGCCGCCAAGTGCGCGGTATCGGCGACGACACCGTGCGTCGTGTGATCGTCCCTAGGCGAAGCTGTCATTAGCGGGGAAGAATGCGGGATAGGTCGAAAGGTCTAAACTGGCGAGTCTAAAAATGGTGAGCGTTGCCCCCAAAAGCTGGCGGACTTTACCTTCCTGCGACCTCCTGCGACAAAAAAGAACCCGTCTCATGGAGTTCCGATTGGCCAGCCACGAAGTGAATGGACCCACGTCTTGTTCTTCCTGATTACTTCGAGGTACTGTATACTGTACTGTATAGCTCACGGTAGGGGAAGGGTTTCTACCGATCGTCAGACCGAAATTCGAGAGGTTAAAACGTTAAAAACATACATATCGGTTCGTATCTGACAACAGCAAATTTTGGACTTTCAAAAGCGGGCTGTGGACGCAAACAACCGCGGAAACTGCAGAAGTACCTTGATCAGTATCCGACGACTTCCTCATGGCGACGCCTCCGTCGCGGTTTTCGACGCCTTCTGGGACGCCCCACACGGCGCGGAGCGGCCCAAAGGCGCCACGTAGTGCCAGCTACGCACCCGCGTCGTCCGCGTCCCCAGCGGCGCCGTCCAGCGGCCGAAATGGCGCGAGTTCCGACGAGTTCCTCTCGCCCGTGACCCAGTTCAATCGCTCAGTGGACCACGCGCGCCAGGAGCAGGCCGCGCGCATGAGAGCGATCGAGAGCGCGCGCGCCCATCGGCTCGCGACCAAGCCGACCACCACGCGGCTCTCGGCCAGTGCTGGCGGCAGCAGCTTGTCGCAGAGCAGCGTCAAGCGCAAGCTCACGGAGCTCGAGGCTGCGGCCCAGGCAGCTCAGCTGCAGACGCCGGCAGCGAACGCTCCGCCGTCGAGAATGAGCGAGCCGGTGAAGAAGATCCGCACGGCGTCGCCGCCTCGACGGCCCAGCACGGCGACCAAGAGTGCGAGTACCAATCGCCGCGGAGTCTCTTACGGTGGCGGATCCCATGTCACTGCGCCTCCCACCAGTTCGTCTTCTGTGCGGCATTCGCTGTCGGTGGCATCGCTCAAGCGCCACGAAGATCACCATACAAGGAGCGAGTCTGTACGCGACCACGTGTCGGCGGCCAATGCACCGGACGCGCAAGACCGGTACTTGGCGTACGAGCATCAGCAGGTATCACCACCGGCACCAGCGCGCGCAGACCACGCGACCCCGCCGCGCAGTAACCACCGCACGCCAGCGGCCGAGGCGCATAGCCTGTTCAGTCGCCACAATGTACGCGTGTGGAGTTGGCTCGGGAGACTCGCTCCCATTGCTATGCACTCAATTGAATGACGTATGTTGCGATAGGATCCGTCCATTATGAAGACGCCGCCCGACAGCACGTCGTCGTCACCGTTCAAGTTCCCTGACTACGAGAGCTCCGTCTCGTCTACGCACGGCAGTCCAATGCCCATGGCGTTGCGCACGCCCGAGCGGCGCGAGTCGTTATCTTCCATTCCACGCGGCGACGACGGCATGGTCGACTTGGAGCACGTCTCCACTGTGTCCCAACTCGAGACACTAGAGGGCGATGACATTCTGTCCATGATGATGGCGCAGTCCACGCCGCGCGTGGATCGCCATTTCCCGTCCGAGCACGCCCGCACTGACAGTGAAGACCGCGAGATCCAGTTCCTCCGACGGCGCCGCCTCGCAGCTTCCACAGCTCGCAAGTCACTCGACGGTCCCATTGTCACCAATAGTATGGTGCAGAAGGCCAAGTGGAGTTTCGACGACGTGCTCGAGCCAGTGGCGTCGCCGTCGACCGGTGCTGTGCGTCGCGGCGTCGTGTCCAAGGAGGCCCAGCAAGCCCGCGACGATGCCGAGAATGCCAAGGCCGCTGCTGCCGAAAACGACACGCTGCTGGACGACGACGACGACGACGATGTCGAGACAACCGAATTCAAGGTTGAGCAGTTTAGCCGCGCCAAGAGCTGGGGGCTGCAGCGGTTCGTGTTTTGGGTGGTCGTTGGCGCGGGGTTCATTTGTCTCATTGACGTTGCGGTTCCGCTGCTCGCGAGTCTGTTCAAGCCACCGCTTCCATACTGCGACAACAACACATCGATGCTGAGCGAGACAGGAGGAGCTCTGGCCACCGCGCTGTCGGTTGTGGGCGACAACGCCGAGTTCACGGCGCTCGAGCCGTACCGCGCCGACTGTCGAGCGTGCCCTTTGTTTGGCGTGTGTTCGAACGGCTCGCTGGTCGCATGCCTGCCGCCGCTGGAGCAACAGCGCGGCGCGTGCGTCGAGTCCAAGGAAGTGCAGCACGCGCTCGAGCAGATTGCCAAGTCGATTGAAGCGTTCGTGGCCGACCGCGCGACCAGGCAAGTGTGCGGCGCGGCGCCGATACCGACGCCGCGGGATGGACAGGGAGACGATGCCCAGTGGAGCTTGCGGGAGTTCTCGGCAGCGCACGTGGTCGTGCTGCTGTCGGAGCTCAAGGCGATCGTGCTCCAGTCGCCATTTGCCGAGACCATGATGAACATATCGCTCGCTGCGACCACTGGGAACGCCGCTGCCGAGTACGTATTCAACCGCTCGCTGCATATGGCACTCTCGGGCTTTCAGAAGGTCACGCAGATCAGCTTCCACTCGCTCACCCAGTTTGCGACGACCGGGAGCAGCGGATCGATACGTCACGAAGGCGGTGACATGCTAGTTCAGTTCTCGACCAGCGTCGCGCCGTGGTCGTGTCGTGCTAAGCACCAGTTGCTCACGCACGCGTACGTGCTCGTGCTCGCCGTCGTGTGCTTTGCGGTTGGCATGCTGGTTTACCGTCGATGGCTCGTCTACAAGACCAAGCGCGCGCTCGTGGATCGGCTCGTGAAGGAAGTGCGGTACTTTTTGCTGGGCCGATCCCACCGCACCGAGCGGTTCTACCCGGCCAACCACTTGCGCGACAACCTCTTTGACACGCTGCCCGGCGTGTCGCCGCGCGATCGCAAGTGGCTCCGCGAGTCCGTGTGGCCCACCGTCGCGACCATCGTCGGGGAAGATTCCCGCGTGCATTCTCGCATTGCTCCGTACGTTCTCATGAAGATTGGTGGTGGTGGTAGTGGGATCTTCTAACGCTTCTCTCTGTCTCTCTGTGATATTCAGCATCCACGGCAAGCAAATGGTCGTGTGGGAATGGATCTCGTCCAATTCACCCAACAAGGCGGCCGAGAAGAGACCCACGCGCCGCGTGGTACGCAACCCGCGGAAGCGCTACTCGATCTAACCGAACAGCTACCGCAGCCAAAACTAACCCAAGCGGAAGACAGGGAGCATGTAGGATTTTTATTAACGTTTGTGGATGGGAAGGAAGCTGGCTAAATTACGGTACCGGTATTCTCTTTCAAAATGCTTTCACGGCGTGCCGGCGACCGGATCGCTAGCGGCGTTGGCGGTCCGCCGCGCGGCCACGGCCTGTGCGAGTTCGCGCAGCGCCACGACTGTGTCGTCCCAGCCAATGCACGCGTCCGTGATGCTCTGGCCGTAGACCAACGTGGACGGGTCGTCGCCGAGCGACTGGTTGCCCTCAACCAAGTTGGACTCAATCATGAGCCCAAGAATCTTGTCGTGGCCCGTCTTGACGAGGTCGGCGAGGTACGTCGCGACCTTGAGCTGGTTGGCGTGGAGCTTGCGCGAGTTGCCGTGCGAGCAGTCGACCATGACCTTGGTCGACTGCTTGGCCTTGGCGAGCATGGCGGCGGCCTGGTCAATGTGGTCCACTTCATAGTTGGGGCCGTGCGAGCCGCCGCGCAGAATCACGTGGCAGTCGGGGTTGCCCGTCGTCATGACAATGGACGCGAGCCCGTGCTCGTTGAGCCCCAAAAAGTTGTGTGGGCCCGAGGCCGCCACGGCCGCGTCCACGGCAATCTTCATGTCGCCGCTCGTGCCGTTCTTAAAGCCCACGGGCATCGAGAGCCCTGAAGTCAATTCGCGATGGAGCTGCGACTCGGTCGTGCGCGCGCCAATGGCACCCCACGCGACGAGGTCCGCTGTAAACTGCGGCGAGATCGTGTCGAGAAACTCGAGCGAGACTGGCAGACCGAGCGTGTTGATGTCGAGCAGGAGCTTGCGCGCGACGCGAATGCCCTTGTTAATGTTGAACGACTGGTCGAGATCCGGGTCGTTGATGAGCCCCTTCCAGCCAATGGTCGTGCGCGGCTTCTCAAAGTACGTGCGCATGATAATGAGCAGCTCTTTCGAGAGCTCGTCGGCGACTGGCTTGAGCTTCTGCGCGTACTCCATGGCCGCGTCCACGTCGTGGATCGAGCACGGACCGACGACCACGACCAGGCGGTCGTCGCGGCCGTGGAGAATCTCCGACACGCCCTCGCGCGCGGCCGACACAGTCTCGTACACTTCGGGCGTCACGGGCAGCTCTTCAATTACGCAGGCCGGCGGCACGAGCGGCCGAATGGTCGTGACCTTGAGGTTCTCGAGCTTGGCGCGCTTGCGCTGGCGCGTCTCGCTCTCTGCGAGGCGGTGCTTCTGCTGCTGCTGCTGCGCAGCGGACGGCGGGGCGCGGACCTTGGTCATGGCGTGAAGTGCTTGACTGAATAGAGCGTGTGTGCGTTGGTTGGAGGCAACTTCAGAAGTGTCAAGTGTGACGCGTATCGTACCTCTTGGTGGACGAGAGTGGGGGGGGGGACAATTATCTCGCCCGGGGGTACCGTTTCAACCAATCAGAATTGAGAAAGTGAGTGATTGACTCAGCCTGAGTGTTTGTATGCGCAAAACGTAAGGGGCCGCCATTCCTTGAGTGATGTTGGCTCCAGCCTCTAACAGCACTCGTGTCTCTACTACAGTCCAATCAATTCGTGATCAGCGTGACCCATTTGAGAAGCGGAAATCGAATACATTAGTAGACGAAACACGACGAATCTTTCTCTCTACTGAAGAGACTCGTAGTGTCGGGTGGGCGCGGAGAAACTTCTGATGGCCTCCATCACAATGCATTAGTACCCCATGATATACAACCTTCAATATCACCCATGCGGGTTTAGAAGGGGGTACTATTTTCATTTCAGCCAATCACTCTCCTGATGGCTTGTTCAGTCCCTCATGGGGGAGTATTTCGCCGGAAGGGTCTTGTATTCAGAGCCGGGCAACAATTTTCGCCCAATTTTTCCACGCCACATGTTCGCGTCGTTTCATGGTGGATTCAGAGTGATGGTCACTGACCTCTCCGTTTCGAGATGGCTTCACTCACTTAGAGAGAGCGGGAGACGAGAGAGGTCTTGTCGAGATCATGGCAGACGAAGAGATACAGGAGCACCCAGAGGCCACGTCCGCGCTGCCGCCTGCCGAGGGTGGCAAGGAGCCTACGCGCACGCGGTACTTTACTCCCGCCGAGGTCGCTGCTCACAACCGCGCCGAGGTACTGTATCCAACCACCACAGCAGCTTCATGCTTGGCTGGTTCTTACCCATACCATCGCTAACGAACAGGACTGCTGGGTCGCGATCTACCACCGCGTGCTCGATATTTCTCCACTCATTGCGCAGCATCGAGGTGCTGTGGAAGATTGATACAGTCATCAGAATACCTTGTGACTGACAGAGGTCTCTCAACACGTAGGCATTCTCACGCAGCCGCTCGTACGCCACGCAGGCGAGGACATATCCCACTGGTTTGAACGAGAGAATCTCGAGGTACGATCTTCTCGATCTGGGTTTTTATTTGAGTCCCAACGAATCATTGTTCCCAAAGGTCAAGAAACACGTGGACCCAGAGAGCAACGTCGAGCTGCCCTTCCTGCCATACGGGCGCTTCCTCCACGTGCCACCACAGGAACCCACCGCCAACTGGAACACTCTGGACGTGCTGCCGTGGTGGTGTGACCCACAGTACGTTGTGGGCTCGCTCACGAAAAAGGCGCGATGGATCGAGATCGTCAACGTGCTCACACAGCAGCACCACGCGCTGCAAGTATGCAGCGAAGAAACAATCGACGACATCCAGACGCGGTACCTGAGCTTCAACGCCCACGCAAAGAGCTACACGTGGAAGTTTCTGGACGACGGCGACTTTGTGCCGCTCCAAATGGATCTTACGCTCGATGCTAACGGCATCGCGGACGAGACACCGCTCTTCGAGAAGCTCGACATGGACGAACACACGTACAAACCGAGTCTCTACATTTACTTTAACGATGACCTCTCGGTCGCCTAACAACAGGAGTTGAATTTGAAATATATACAAAACGACGTCGCTGTTGAAGAGTCGGCATGCGGCAGGATCTGGCTCGTATTCTTGTGTTTGAAAGCGGGGCGGATAAAGTCGATCAGCAATAGAGGCTCCAGGATCTCAGTGTTCCAGAACAACGCGACTTTCTGGCGTTCATGCCACAAGACATTAATGAGATCGTGGAATGTTTATCTTGCCGTCGCCATCCGCCACTGTTAATACTGTCATCACCTAGCCAACCACATCTCCGCCATACAAGTCCGCTAACTTCTTCGACTGTGGGCTGTCAGCCCTCACAATCCTTGCCAATCGTCTTCAATAGTCCGGGTTCGACCCTGTCCTATCACGAGGCGCTGAAACCATTTCCAAATCTCGACCGGCGGCATCCACTTTCTCGACGACGCCGGCTCTGGGGGAGACCACAGTAACTTCTTCATGGCGATCTTGGACTCCTTGTCATTCCATGCAAAGCTCGACACGCAGAGACCAGGATTCTCTCCCAATACTCTCACGAATGCTCCAGTTACCTGCCGGAACCTCTCCCACAAACTGGCGACTTGCTCTGGGCTCGCTGTGTCTGCGAGTACGGCCTCCACAAGGATGGTACGGTGCATAGACGTTGGGTCACGGCCGACCATAATGCGGCACGCAGCAATCTCCTCTTCCTTGTACATGACCCAGCCCGGGCCGGCGTCAAACTTGCAATACGGTGACGCGCTTGCGACTATGACCACCAAACGATCAAACAACGGCGACGGCAATCCGCACTCGAAATGGTACTCCCAGTGGAGCCGCACAGCCTCGCTCTCGCGTGTCCGTGTCCTGTTGATGCGCAAAATGTCGCCGAGAAATTTCCACGCGGCCGGGGTCTTGATCTGCCAGAACGCTGGCACAATCAGCCCAGAGTCCCATTCCATGACACCATCGTCGTTATCTGGATACACCAAGTGGAACGCCTGCAACACTTGCTTCATCGCCTTCATCTGCTTTCTCTCGGTCCAGTCGTCACTTGCGTCTAGTGCCACCTAATACTCCATGGACTTCAGGTCGGCGTGTGGCAGAATCTGGCCCGTGTGTCCCGCTTGTGGTTGAACACTAGGCGGACAAAGTCGATCAGCAATAGAGGCTCCAGGATCACAGTGCTCCAGAACAACAGGACTTCCAAGTCTTTATACCACAAGACGTCGCCGAGATCGTGGAGTGTCTGTAGAATCGAACGGCACAGATCCGGTTCGATGTCCAGGACCGCTGGGAGCGAGTCCACTGGCGCAAACACTTGCGAGATACGCGAGGCGATGCCTTTGGCCTTGGCTGCTTCTCGGATCTGTGCAATCTCTTTCAGTACTCGAGTGTACGTGTTGGTCATCTCGAAGCTGTACTCACTCTTGATGACCAAGTGTTCGATCTTAGTCCTTGTATCCTGGGTTGACGCGAGCGACGCACAGCTCACAAAGAAAGCAGTGGGATCGGTGGTGGCGTCGCCCACCGGCTCCTCGGAGGCGTGAGTGGGATTGCTCTGGTTCTCGCTCTGCCATCCACTGGACAGTCGTTCCAGCTTTCTTCAGCCAGCCCGTGAGACCCACGGAACTGTCGTCTTCGACCTTCTCCTTGGGCTTTTTCATCTGCTGCACAGTCGTGTTGACTTGCTTCAACTTGGCCAGGAGACTTTGCTTCAGTAGTTCTTCCGTCACTTGGTTGTCAGCAAGTGCGTCTTCTTTCGTTGCAACGAACACAAACTCGGCATCTGGCTGGCGCGCTACAATGAGACGCACTCAGCGCATCACCGAGTCTTCGATAAACTCGTCTAATAGCTTCGTCTCCTGGAAATCGTAATCAGCAAAGATCACGGCTTGCATGTATGCAATCGCGAACGCGCCGAGATCGACGCATACAAGGTACAGTGTCCGTACAGCGAGTGTACGACTTGGTACGCGTCCTGCCCGGCTAAATCCCAAAACGTCACCTCGTGGATCTTGCTCTTGCCATCGCTGGCAGTGCTAAACTCGGAGAAGCGCAGTGGGAAGTGGTCAATGCCGATCGTGCGGTCGTCCAGGTGGACCAGCTGAGGTTGTTCCGAGATGATGGACTTGGCGAGACTGGTCTTGCCAGCGCAACTGGAACCGACGAGACAAATCTTGCGACGCAGAACGATCTCTGGAGACTTTTTGAGGTCGTCAATGTACGCTTGAGTGTTGGAAACCCCGCGCTTGATGACTTCGAGGGGGATGTTTGTGAGGAGAAGGCCGTCGGCGAGTTCTTGGGACCATAGAGACATGCAGAGTTTGAACGCAGAGGCTTCTTCCCAGGCCTCGCCACGGGTGACCATCTCGTCGCATTGGGCGTCCCATGTAGCGCCAAACGACACGAGGACTTGCAGCGTCTTGGGAGTCTTCGAGGTGAGACCAAGACCATAACGATGGGGACGGATGCAGGAATGCAGTGGCTCGAGCCCATTCTGTGAGGTGACACACAAGGGATCAAATCAAAGTCAGTGGATGAGCCTACGATAGATTCCGTTTCAACACCCTCGGTCACGAACACTGTCTTTAGCGTGGATATCGGCGTTGAGAGCGAGAAGCATGCGCGCGGAGTCACTTTGTGCGAATTTACAGGCGTAATGGAGAGCCGTTTCTCCGGTTTTCTGGGACACAACATGGAAAAAAGGGTTCAGACCACTTTTGCATCGATTACTACGTCACAGAAAGAGTATCAACCTTATTAGCAACGTCGGGGTCTTGCCCGGCCGTCACGAACATCTCCATGACCTGCAAGTAACCGTACTGCGCCGCATCGTGGAGTGGGGTCCCTCCATCCTAATGACATGACCGCAGCGTCAACATTCGTTAGGCACACGCTACATCCATCAGCAGACAAATGCCAGCCAACCTTAGCTGCCATATTGGGATCCGCACTGGCCGCCAGGAGCAACTCTGCGAAATGCAAGTGGCCCCCTAATGCCGCATTGTGAAGTGGAGTCGATCCATTCTGACATTGTTGCAGCGGCCCACACACAGCCTCAGTCGTCAGCTCTACGCCTCATTCATAAGCATGGCTCAACGAACCTTCATAGTCGTATTGGGATCCTGGCCAGCCTTTAGAAGCAGCTCGACGACCTGCGAATGACCTCGTGTTGCCGCCTCATGAAGTGGGGTCTTCCCAAACTGATAAGTCAGGAGCTGAAATCTCAGCCCACACCCCACGTAACCCGTCTTGGTCCTTGACGTACCCAATTAGCATCACCTGCATTCACGTCTATGTTTCCGCTCTCCAGCAGCGCCCGCACGGCCGCCGCGTCGCCCTCTTTGCTCGCCTTCCTCAGACGCTCGAGATTCTTTGTCTTCACCTCTATCGTCTCCATCTTCCAATGTGGGAGAAATGCCTCTCAGACCTCCGAAATCGCATATGCGTCAGAGGATCATCGAAATGTGATGTGAACCACACGTGTATCGCGCTCAACTTCTTCAACTTCATGTTGCTCCCTGTGCAAATCGATACACGTGTGATGTGAACCACACGTGTATCGATTTGCACAGGGAGCAACTTGAAGTTGAAGAAGTTGAGCGCGATCACTATGGATACATCACGGTTTCCTATAAGCCGCAAAAAGCCATCAGGTCGCCCAGAATATGGATAATATCTCATCACGCTGGGCAGTGTCTCGCCTATTTAAGACCAATATCGATTACGTTGGATGCATAAATACAGTGGCTCATGCCCTACCGGCACAGCGGTTCATGGGAATGATTGTCGCTTGACTCACGTAGGCTGTGGGGGAGCATGCGCCATCACTTTGGCCGACTTCACATGCAAGATGAAGACGCATTACCCTGGTATAACACTAACAGTCGCATTCCGATCAGCACGGGCCCACAAGAGCAACTCCACGATGCGTAAATGGCCCTACTCTGACGCATGGCGTAGTTTCCGAGTGGCGAAAAGAGCGCACGTATCCGTTAATATGTACACACTGAACTGCCTTGGAGTTCCAGTAACGTTAGTATCGTAGTGATGTGACGTCGATAACCTTCGAAAAGGACTGGGGAGGGCTGCTTGCAGGAAGAAGTGAAAAGCTGCTGTGTTCTGTGAGTCGGTGGGGACCGATCGAACTGGGGGAAAGGCTCACAACCTTGGGTGCGCCTGAGACGGCGTAGTGTGCAAGGAGCTATTGCGTCGGCTCAGAAGAATCGAAAGTCAGGAAGCAGAGAGCTCCACTGAACTGTACGCTCGGCCGGCCGCACCACCACTAGCACCAATGCCCGGAGCGTCGTACACCAATGGCAAGACAGTGGACATCGTGTGGGACGGCGCTGCCAGTGTTGTCGGATATTCACAACTCGGGGAGGAATATCCTTCAGCATGAGCTGGAGCTGGACCACGTTTCGGCGCTTCAAAAAGTGCTCGGCAAGCTCGAGCATGTTTGTCACGTGATGGGTTGTTCCTAGAATGACGAAATTGCAGGGTTTTGCTGTCCGGACGGTGCCTTGTGACTATTTAGTATCCTAAACTTGTTTCACGCCTTCGAGATAGATTCTCCGTCACGAGTTGGACCATGTATAGGCGCATGAGAAGATGTCTCGCACTTCCCCACAGTCGGGCGTGTGTTCATAGGAATCCGCGATCGAAGATCCCGATCAGTCCAACAGAACTAGAAGATAAGCCTCACTAAAGTACCAGCAGTCATTACTACAGTATTGTGGCAATTAGAGAGGTCAGACCAAGAGTACGAATCGTTGAATCTCCGCGGAAGATGTTGCTGTTCGGAGGGTAGATCTGTCTAATCCGTCCTCACTAGTCTTTCATTTAGCGGAATCGTGCTCAGCGGCTGGGCCTTTCCGCTTCCGTTTGCGCTGAACTATGTTATCACGCTCGAGAGAACATGCCGACGCTGTTGGTCGCTTGGATATACTCCACAGGACACAAGAGAGGTCAATTCTTCTTGGCTTGGTCAGATGAGAACCAATCCCGGCTTGGGAACACCACAGGATATTCATGAGGCTTCACGCGTGAAGCTTGCGTTCGTCAGCGAGAGGAGCATTAGGTGTGCTAAGGAAACTTGCTACCCGAGACGCGGTACTTCGACAGCTCTTGGTCATCTTGCTCGTTGATGATCGCGTAGGCACAACACCGTTACTGTCCATACTTCGAGGCTGGCAATTAATCGTCACACTGAGGTTGCCCGACCGGTTCAATTTGCGCGTTTATTCACTGTGGTCTGGCTTCCATTCGTGAGAGAAACAGAGGCAGTCGATGTACTTCTGCTGTAGAAAAGAACGCCCTCGAGACTGTACAACCCCAGGAACGAAGTGAGCGACAGTTTGCAGAGACTACGAGCGTAGTAATGTCACTTTTGGATGGATCGTCGTCATATTCAGCGTTCGTCAGACATTGAGGCTGACCAGGATGGCACCGACAGGTGCTGCTGGCTAATGCAGCGAGGGGAGACGAGCGAGAACTTGCCACAGGTACTGGGAGCCCGAGGCGCCTGTGGGTTGGCCGGCTTTTCTTGTTGCTCGAGCTTCTTTGCGCCAACGTCGAAGCGTCCGCTTGCCACCTCGCGGGCCTTCGTACGGTCGTGTCGAACGACTCACTAACCAAGCCCCAATCGATATCTGTTCGCTTCCCTTGTACGGCAGTCCGATTCGTTAGGTCCTTGTTGAAGGAGAAAGATTCGCTGACTTGGCGCGGGGCCTGAGTAGTTCGCCCCAGCTTTTGTGGCTGAGAGTCGTTTGGTCAGCAGAGGCTCACCTCCGCAATATGAGCTATCCACTTGGTGGGGTGGTCCTCACCTATTAGGGTATTCTCAACGAAAACCCTCGGGCACTTCGTTATTGTACCCGCATAAAGCCCGTGTTTGGTCTGAGAATCGGCCTGTTAATTGAAACGCTGGTCGCCTGTGGCTTTGCAAGACATCGGCCGAAAGTCATCCGAGAGAAAACACGAACAGAATCAAGGCATTCACGTGCATTGTGGTTAGAAATCACCACCGTCCTATCCGTCTCTTCAGCTTACTCGTCCGTCCTCACGGCGTTCGCAATGATCGGATCCGTGGGTTTTGTCTTGTCGGCCGCGACGCCGAGAAAGACGGGGAACCGCGGGATGCCGTCGTTCGTGAGCTCTTGGCACTTGTACACAATGATGGTGCCCACCGCGGGCGGGTGCTCGCGCTGCTCATCCGACAGACCGCTCGCGCACTTGAACATCTTGCCGCTCGCCATCTTGCACCGCAGCGCGCCGCACATGCCCGCGTACTTGCCCTTGCCGTCCTCGTGGGCGATCACCTCGGCCTCGCCGTCGTGAAAACTCTTGATCTTGAGTAGCGACGACGCGCGACCTCCCGTGTACTTGCTCTTTGGCTCGCGGATCATTAGCCCTTCGCCACCGAGCTCTTCAATGGTGGCAAAGACCTCGTCCAAGTGCGCCATCGACTTGCACTTGGTGTGCTCGACCCATTCAATCGACTTGGAGTTTGTATCAGCAATGAGCTTTTGCGCGTGCTTCATGCGGTCTTCAAAGGGCTTTTGCTTGAGCGTGGGGACGTCAAAGACCTTGTACACAAGCTGGTCCCAGTGCTTCGAGTTCTCCGTCTTGGCAATGCCGACCGTAAACTGGAACCGCCCACGCCCGCCAAACAGTTCGCCGTCGAGATCGTGGTCGGTGGGAAATCCCTTAGTGAACCAGTCGGGAGCTGGGTACACGTTGCCGAGCCGCGAGAGGAACACCTGCTTCTCTGCGTGCCAGTATGCGCGCACGCCGTCGAGCTTCTCGCTGATCCACCAGCCGACCGGGTCGTTCTTTTCGCGTTCCCACTTCTTCGCGAGCAGCACGTCTGGCGCACTCGACTTGACAACCGCCGCCTTCTTGGACGGGGCCTTGGATGTGCTACCCTCTGCCGTCGCAGTGGATCCCGTGGCCGCACGGGCAGCCTCGTAGGAATCGCCCAGAATCTGCTTTAAGTGCTTACACGTGCGAGACGTTGGCGCCACGCGCTGGTTGCGCCACGCGGGGCAGTTGCACGTGTACGTACTGCCCAACCGCTTGACCACGTACGTCGAGTTGGACGATGCACTCTTGACATCCAGCAGCGTGCCGTCGGCGATCAGTGTCTTGGGCAAAATGCCGTTGATCGCACCCGTCTCGGAGTCGTAGTCGACCTCGCCATCGCTCGTGGGCGACGGATTCGTGGCCGCCTTCTTGGTCGGGCGCGGCGACGCACTGCTCTCTGCTTCTTCTTGCTCCATGCCGTCCAGCTTGGCCTGCCACTCGTCCTCTGTCAAGGTCATTACACCCTGCTTCTCGGCATCGCTCTTCTTCTGGCCGGCACGGTCGCCGCATACCAAGATCGTTGTGGCCTTGGTGAGCCGCGGCTCGACGCGGAAGCCCTTGGCCTCGGCCAGTTGAATTGCCTCTTTTCGCGAGTGATTCACAAGAGCCCCAGTAAACACGACGACCTGTTGCGCCACGTTAGTCGGCTCGGCCTTGCGTTTGGCGCCTGTCTTAGCTGCCTTGGCTGGTGCGGCGGCGACCACAGGCGTGCGGGTTGTCTTTGCTGCATTCCTGTCCTCCTCTTCAGTGCCTCCATTGAGATGCTCGGTCCACTCGTCCTCTGTGAATATTTGAATGCCTTTCTTGCGCGCGTCATCTGCCTTTTTGCCGGCCTTTTCGCCACACACGAGAATCGTCGTGGCCTTGGTCACGCTCGAGCCGACCGTGTATCCGTGGGCTTCGGCGTTGGCCACGGCTTCCTTCCTGGACTGCGTCGTCAGCGTACCAGTGAACACGACGACGTCGTCTTTCTTGTCTACAGGCTCATCTTCTTCCATCGCTTCGTCTTCCTCTTCGCCTTCCTCTGCTCCGTCAGCTTCTTCCTCTCCATGGTCCTCCATGGGCTCATCGTCATCGCCCTCGTTGGCGTTGAGCTTGGCCTCCCACTCGTCCTCCGTAAACACTTCGAGTCCCTTCTTCTTGGCGTCTTCGAGCTTCTTGCCGGCTTTCTCACCGTACACGAGGATCGTTGTGGCCGCCGTGATGCTGCCGCCGACGGTGTAGCCGCTGGCCTCGGCCGCCGCTGTCGCTTCCTTGCGCGTCCACTTGGTCAGCGTGCCCGTGAACACCACGACGCCCATCGCTTCTGTTCGTAGTGTTGCTATTAGTGGACCTGCTGTGTGAGCCGCCAGTCCGGAAATGAGATCATGGCTGCGGCAAATGCGATCCAACTCCGTCTCACATCTGTAGTCAGTTCTGGACCGACTTGCCAGACCTGACTCTGGTGAGTGAATGTCTCTAATCAGGTGAGTGATGGTGAAAATGTGGGAAGGTTCCCCAGGAATTGATATTGATACAAACCGTATCTGTAACATTGTTCCATATGTGGCTTTTCATTGGTTATAATTCTCCCTCGATTGACCCATTTTGGATGGTCGGTCATTCGCCGTGCGGCAACATCAAAGAAGACGCCCGAGAGCAAAAAGTAAAGCGATGGTCGCGGAGAACGACGCCGCGCAGGCGCGCCCCGCGGCGCCACCGAGCGATACGACCCGCTCCGTTGAAAATGCCAAGTCTGCTGGTGCGAGTGGTGCCCTCGTCTCGTCCGAGCGATTCTTCTGTGAAGAGTTAGAGGAAGATCTCGGTGAGACGATCGAGACCTCGACCGCCGACGAACAGCGCGCGACCGAGCGTGCTCAGATGGTGCAGTATGTCGCCGATAACCTTGTGGGCCGCCACGAGACGTTCGACTCGCCGTTCGGCGACCGCGCGCTGTGCTACGCCGACTTTACAGCCAGCGGCAAGTCGCTCAAGAGCATTGAAGATTATATCCAGCGCGATGTGCTGCCGCTCTATGGAAACACCCACACGACCACGTCCATCACGGGCCTTCAAAGCACGTGCTTTCGCCACGAAGCGCGCCAGATCGTCGCGCAGGCTGTGAACGCCAAGATCACGGGACGTGGCGCCGAAGACTCGGTCTTGTTCACGGGCCAAGGTTCGACCAGTGCCGTCCAGAAGCTCGTCACGGCCTTGGGACTCCACGTGCCGCTTGCTGACCCGTCACAGCGTCCCGTCGTGTTTGTCGGCCCGTTTGAGCACCACTCGAACCTACTTCCGTGGCGAGAGAGTGCTGCCAAAGTCGTGGTCATCCCCGAGAACGACCGCGGCCACGTGGACATTGGTGTCTTAACCAAGAAGCTCCGGCAGTACGCAAGCCGCCCGCTCAAGATTGGCGCGTTCTCGGCGGCGTCGAACCTCACGGGTGTTCTCACGGACGTCGATGCCGTCACAGCGACGCTCCACCAGCACGGTGCACTGGCGTTTTGGGACTATGCGACGTGCGCGCCGTATGTGCAAATCGACATGAACCCCGTGGTCGCAAATGAACAACTGCGGCCATTTGTGTACAAGGACGCGGTCTACTTTTCTGGGCACAAGTTTATTGGCGGCCCCGGGTCTCCGGGGGTCTTGGTGGTCAAGAAGCGGCTGCTGGGCAATGCCGTGCCCACGACACCCGGTGGCGGGACGGTCTTCTTTGTGACGGAGCGCGACCATCGCTATCTCTCCAATCGAGAAGAGCGCGAAGAAGGCGGCACACCCGACATCATTGGCAGCATTCGGCTCGGGCTCGCGTTTGAGATCAAGCAGCGCATCGGCACGCAGTACATCATGGAGCGCGAGCGACAGCACGTCGCTCGTGTGCGATCATCCTTCGCCAGCAACGACAAGCTTGTGCTGCTCGGCCAGCAGAAGGACACCGAGCAGCTCCCCGTTTTTTCGTTTCTCATTCGCTGTGGAGCTCGATTCCTCCACTACAACTTCGTATGTGCGTTGCTGAACGATCTGTTTGGGATCCAAACGCGTGGCGGCTGCCAGTGTGCCGGTCCCTACGCGACGCGGTTGATGGGTATGGAGAAGCAGCACGTGCTCGCGTTAGAAAGTGCGTTGATTGAGAAGAAGGAGATGCTGCGTCCCGGGTTCTCCCGCATGAGCCTTCCGTATTTTATGGAGGATGAAGAAGTCGAGTATATCCTCGAGGCGATCCATTTCATTGCGGATGAGGGGTGGAAGCTGTTGCCGCAGTACAAGTTCAACCACAAGAGCGGCGCCTGGAAGCACACATCGCGTTTCACGCGATTCCCGAATCGCAAGTGGCTCTCCCATTTCTCCATGAACCTCGACGGTTCTTCCAAGACCGAGCAGACGAATCCACGACGCGTGGCGGATATCAAGCAACACCGACTGGACAATCTGGCGGTCGCCCGCCAGATTGCAAAGGAAAGCGGCGTCAAGGCAAGTGGCTCTGTGGCAGCGTCGGCGACGCAGATGCTGGATGATGCGTACGAGGCACTGCGATGGTTCATCTATCCAGCGGAAGCTGCCGAGGCCTTGAAGAAAGGGACGACACCCGAGCTCACGGCGGTGATTACAGGGCCGTACCAACCGCAGCGATACTTGGAGGGCACTTTGAAGCACCAGTGGGAAGCTCCAGAAGAAGACGAGGCGGACACGGCCAATCTCAAGCTGTCTACTACTCAGACAAGCGTGTGTGAATCGGGCGCGTGCTGCCCTGTGCCGGTGGAGACTTCTGCTTCGAGCACACGAGAGGTCGGCGGCAAGTACCCGCTGCGCTCAACGGGTTCTAGTTCCGTCCCTATGACCAACAGTTCGTCCCCAGTAAATGGCGCTGCGTCGGACGCGATCGCCACTCTCTCACGCGCACAAGAGATCACCGCACAAATGAACGAGAAAACCGCCGCGGTGAAGCTCTTCCCGACGCCCGGTAAAAAGCTCATGCGCTGGGTCGGCCAAGGGTTGATGCAGTGGAACATGATCGAAGAAGGCGACCGTCTGCTACTCGGTGTGTCTGGTGGCAAAGACTCATTGAGCCTGCTCCATATTCTACTGACCGTTCAGAAGCGCGCCCCTGTGAAATTCTACTTGGCGTGTGCGACGGTGGACCCGCAGACGGCGTCGTTTGATCCGAGCCCCATGAAGGCCTACATGGCCTCGCTCGGCGTCGAGTACCACTACCTCTCGGAGAATATCATTGAGCGCGCGGCGTGTGAAATGCAGGGCGACTCGATCTGCGCCTACTGCTCGCGCATGAAGCGTGGGCTCTTGTATTCGTGCTGTCGCAAGCACAAGTTCAACAAGCTTGTGCTCGCGCAGCATCTCGACGATCTTGCCGAGAGCTTTTTCATGTCGGCGATGCACAATGGCCAGCTGCGCACGATGAAAGCCAAGTACTGGAACGATGAAAAAGACGTCGAGATTCTCCGGCCGCTCGCGTACGTGCGCGAGCACGAGCTCAAGAAGTTTGCGTACGATTCGCGACTACCAGTGATCAACGAGAACTGCCCGGCGTGCTTTGAAGAGCCCAAGGAGCGCCACCGCGTGAAGAAAATGCTCGCCCAGGAAGAGAGCCTGAACCCGGACATGTACAACAGCATTCGCCGCGCGATCCTGCCGCTCATGGACGACTCCGTGTACGAACCGCTCAACGCGATCCGTCTGCGCGTCGAAAAGAGCAAGCAGTCGCGGCCCAAGGCGCCCTCCAATAAAACCCGTAAATCCGCGCCGGAACCAGTGGAAGCAGCCGTCGTTGGCCAGGATGTGAGCACGGCTACGGCTGACCAGTAAAAGACGGAACCCGCTTTGACTGGTACATTGTCGATACTGTCTGTATGGATAGAAAATAGATCTGTTGCCTTGCGACCCTGCGACTTCAAGCGATCTTTTCGCTCTCGGCATAGAGATCTAAACGCTGCGTGGCGTAGATAGCCAATCTGATGTTCATTATGCAAGTTCTGCAGGAAAATATCCGTTCCCGGTGATGTGCGAGCATGGGAAGGTGGGTGGTGGGTGTATATTTGGTGGCCTGCTGACATGTCTGGTGGCCAAATCCGCCTCTATGGTTGTTTGTAGCCATTTCACTTAAATAGATCGGTCGTCTCGATCTCCGTCCACGCGGCTGTGATGCCAAGCGCGAGCGTCAGTAGTCATTGATGGCCATCACGCATTCCACAATATCCACGATCAGCATGACGGCAAAGCCAGACGCACTGCTCGTGAACCCAGAGGACTGGTCACCCAAGCAGCTCGAGCAGTGGTTGCGTCGCTTCGAGAAAGGCCGCTTCAAAAGCCTCGCCCCCAAGCTGCGCAAGTATTCTGGCTACGAATTGGTCCACTTGCCATCGGGGCAATGGGCGCAGCTCGCGCCACGCGAACTGGCGGCGTCGCTGCGGGTCACACTGCTGGGTATGACTCAAGTCGCCGTGGACCAGGACGGTTCCACCTCTGACGCGCTGACCATTGTCACCGACTTTACACCACGCGGTCCACCGTCGCCGCGCAAGTCGGCCAAGGGCGTCGTCTTGACGGACCCGGCCACCAAGGGCGTGGAACCCCGCAAGCCCGCAGCGTTTCCGCCCATGCTCGAGGTCCCGTCGCTGCCCGTGCTCCTTCTCATCATGGTCTTCATCATCGCGGCAGTGCTCTGCTTCACTGTGCTCAAGAAACCGCTCGAAGACGTCGGCGTGGATTCGCACCACCTCGTCAAGTACGGCTCGATCCCGATCGTGAGCGTTGGTTTCACGTACATCCACATTTGGCTCGCACTGTACATGACTTTCTACCCACTCGCTTACATGGGCTGCCTGCCAATCCCGGGCACGAACACGGGTCTCGGCTGGCAGGGCATCGTGCCCAACAAGGCCGAAAAGATGGCGAGACAGGCCGTGCGCACCATGACGACGCGGCTCATCCGCGTGAGCGACGTGTTTGCCAAGCTCGAGCCAGCTCGCATCGTCGACGAGCTCGAGCCCGTCTTGTTTGGCACGATCCGCGACATTGTGGATCAAATGGCCATGAAGTACAACCCCGACTTGTGGGCCGTACTCTCGGAAGACATCAAGGAAGAGATTGTGGAAAAGGTCAAGGAAGAAGCACCAGGTCACATCGAGTCGCTCATGCTCGATCTACGGACCAACATCGAGGACGTCTTTGATATCGAGGACATGGTCGTGGGCCACTTTTGCAAGGACACGCAGCTGCTCGTCAACATGTTCATCTCGTGCGGGTACCAAGAGCTCGTGTTCATCCGCAACTCGGGTGCGTGGATGGGCTTTTTATTTGGGCTGCTTCAAATGGGGCTCTGGTTCTTCTACTCGAACCGCATTGTTGTGTTCCCCGTGGTCGGCCTCGTTGTCGGGCTCGTCACGAACTGGCTCGCGCTCAAGATGATCTTTGAGCCCATCGAGCCCAAGCGCGTGGGGTGCTTCACACTCCACGGTCTGTTTCTGAGGCGTCAGCACCAAGTCGCCGAAGTCTATGGGCGCCTCGTCGCGAGCGAGATCCTCACGTCGCGCAACATCATCGACGCCATCCTCAAGGGGCCTTTTTCGGACCGCCTCTTTGAACTCGTGTACGACAATGTGCAGCACGCAGTGAATGAAGCGACCGCTGCGACCGAGCAGATCGCGAGTCTCGGACTGGGCGAAGCGACCTATGCAAGCATGAAGCAGGACGTGACGGACCACATTGTCAACGCGTTCCCGGCATCGCTGCGGGAGATCGAGGGCTACGCCGCGGAGGCTATGGAACTGGAGACTACGCTCCGCGACAAAATGAAGACACTCACGAGCGCGGAGTTTGAAGAACTACTCCACCCGATCTTTGAAGAGGACGAGTGGAAGCTCGTGCTCATGGGGGGCGTGCTCGGGCTCGTGATCGGCTTTCTCCAGGCGTTTTTCATCAACCACTAGGTTCATCTTGAAAAGTGCATACTAGATACGTTTAAACCATGTTTAGGTTAATCAAAACACGATTTACGGACGTTATGCATATCAAACGGGCCACGCAACAAGCCTGGAGGCTCGTGTTCCATGAGCAGGTCTGTCTCGGTGTCTGGCAATGCAGTTCATGACACTTTCGGGTTACGCAGGGTAAGAACGACCCGACCTCGTCGCTGCTTACTGCTGGGCACAGGCTTCAATCTCATGAAGAGCGCCATAGTACGCGTCGCGGTCGACCATTGCATCGCCCTAATAGTAGTTGACACGACAAGACCCGTGGGGTTGAAGAGCACAGTTAGGGTTGCGATTGGTTTGACCAGTCGTAGAGACAAGAAACTCACCGCCGCCTGGAGCGTCACGATCGCGCAGCCAACGAATTTCTCGACGAGCTCTTTGTGCTCGGGCGAGACCAAGACCACGTGCTTGACTTGGAGATCGATCTGGGCCGTCTCGACCTTCTGCTTGAACCATGCTTCGATCTCCATTGCCGGAACGGTCACCTGGTCCTTGGCGATCCACTCAAATGGCGGCACGCCCGCGAACAGAGAGTAGCGGAACTTGACGTAGCAGTTGGCTTGGATCCATTTAGCGATCTGGTCGTACTCATTTTCCTGCAGCTCAATGATGCCGTCCTGTGTGAACAGATATCAGCTGAGGTCAGCAAAACACACAGTCCTCAACAAGAGCGGATTAAAAAGTACTGACCGCATGGAGCTTCTTGCTGATGCACTGGCCGAGTGAGGCGTAGTGGAAGTCAATGATCTGCTGCAGTAGGTTCACGGCGACTGGGTCGCGACCCGCTATCGCGGCGTGCGTCGCCAAACCGTGAAGACGCTTGACGTACGCGATCCATTCGTTGTCGTCGAGAGCGTTCGAGTGGTCCCAATCGAGCGCCCACAGCGGCGGCACGTCGGGGGAAGCTGGATCAAACGGCCACACGGGGTTCTCAAAGTCTGTGGACGAATCCTTGATGGTCAGTGTCTGGAGCGGCGCAGGCAGAGGTTCGGTTGGCCAGATCGGCTCGTCCTTGATCCTGTTGGGGGACACAGTTGGCTCGTCCATCGTTGTCGCTGGCTCGATCGCCGGGATTTTTGGCACGTCATTCGAAAAAATTGGCTCAGTCCCCGGCATCGTTGGCATGTCGTTGGAAGTCGTTGGTTCATCGCCCGTGGTCATCGTCGGCTCAGACCCCGGAATTGTTGGCTCGTCATTCGAAGTCGTCGTTGGCGTGTCGTTGGAAGTCGTTGGTTCATCGCCAGGCATCGGTGGCTCGTCCTCGGGAGCTGCTGGCTTGACGTCGGGAGCTGCCGTCGTGACATTAGGAGCTGCCGTGGTGACCTTAGGTGCTAAGGTGGTGACCTGGGGGGTTGCTTTCGTCGTGACTAAAGGGGCGGTTGTCGTCACGGGGGGTGGTGTTCTCACCACTGGTATCACGGACGTCGATGCGGGCGTCTTGACATCATCATCGTCGTCATTACCGTCGTCGTCGTCAATGTCGGCCTTCTCGACCTCGTCGTAGTTCTTGGGTAGATTCTGAGACGCCAACACGGTAAACGTCGGTGGCGTGACTGTCCCTTGGATACACTTGGCAATCTCCTTGAGTGCTTGATCCACCTGGGCGCGGGTCTTGAGCTTGTTCTCGTCTTGCTTGCGTAGACACTTCTTGGCGCCGTCGTAAAAGTCGTCCACCTTGTCTATCGCCTTGTTCTGTTCCTTCGACGATGAGTACAGCGACTTGATGGCCTTCTTGTCGCGCTTCTCGAGCGTCGCCCAGTACTTGAAGATGCGGTTCAGCTTGATCTTCTTGGTTTTCGCCTTGGTACCCAGGTCGCTCCAGGTCGGCATGATGTTCGCGTTGAGCTTGATGTCCTTGGTCGGCGGTGCAGCCTTCGGACTGGCGGCGAATGCCGTCTCGGCCATGAGCACGGCGATCATGCCCACGGCGATCGCGGACCACTTCATGCTGGCGTAAAAAACTCGGACCTTGAGCACGTGCACGGAGAATCGAAGAGTGAGGGGTGAACCTGCATCACCCTTCAAGGCATACTAAGAGCCTGGAGATGAATGAGCGACTGGTCGGCGACGTGCGGCTCCCATGGCGCGCGAGTCGCCATGCTGCACGACCTTTCATGCTCACAAAAGATCGCGGGTGTCTGTCCCGGACGGGAGAATTTAAAACAAGGGAGATGGCTACATTAGTGTGAACAGATCAATTCACTTCCAGTTCATGGCGTCACTGCTATCCTCACTGTCGGATTTATCGCTCGAATCCGAGTCGTAGGCCGTCATCTCACGGCGCTCGAGAATACGCGCGATGGAGCTCGCAAACGGCGCGCTGACCGGCGGCAGCGAAGGCGTTTTCGAGACGAGAAGGGGCCTTGCTGAGACTGGTCGCAGTTGTAGCTATCATAATAGTTGGGGTCAGACGTCAATGGATTCAAGCCTTTGTGAGCGAGACAAACCGTACCATTCGTATCTGCTCGAGCAGATTCGTTCGCGGTGATAGCAGCTCTGGTGGTGGAGGAGGCGGAACGTCCTCTGTGGTGACCGCTTCGACGTGGCGGAGCCCAGACCGTTTGTCCTGCAGTTGCTGCAGTAGGTTTAGTGGACGGACTGTCATGACCGGAGGGAGTGGCGGAGGGGGAGGAACGAAAGATCCACGGCGTTGAGCATTGCTGTCCTCGGCGGATGGCGGAGGAGGAGGAGGAGGCGGTGGCGGTGGAGGTGG
>JAADVZ010000414.1:0-26134 GCA_023335925.1 Pythium phragmitis
GTTGGATGGCAACGAAAACGGGTGCAATCGAGAGATCTCGTGATTCGCTATAATCCGGTGTAATTTCAGTCAATGAAAAGCACAGATAAGAAAATAATCGAAAAAAAAGTCCATGTTCATAAGCAGTGGCGAGCACTGTATAATACAGTATACAGTGTTGAGACGTTAAGACCCTCAGGGAGATGTATAGATTCCAACATGTTACGTTCTATGCGTAATTTTGTGCGGCTTTGTTAGTTGAGGAATGACTGTAAAACACATTCCGTCCTTCATCGAGGAACGGCCAGCAAGCATATGCCCGCCTGAGATAGTCCGCTGCACGAGGGGAGCCGACGACCCATAGGGTCTAGGATCGAATGGTGCATGTCTAACTCTGCTCCCTTATCAAATAAAACTTGTCGAGAAACAAGCATGGAGGAATCGAACAGTCCATTCATGGACTCGATGAATCGGAGAGAGATGAGGCTCTTGTTGGATAGAGGAGAGACCAACCTTAGGGACGTGGAGGGTGCTTTTCTTACTCTAAAAAGAAAACCGTGGTGGGGTGTTACAACCACTATGGTGTCGTGGGTCACAACCAATGTGCATTGTACGCGACTGTGTGGAGGTTAAGCTGGTCGTAGGCCGAAGTGACTGCTCGTTGGATGTCGGCCTCACCCGAACTACGAATGAACCACCCAATAATATCCTACGGTGAGAAATTCTCACCGTAGAATATTGAGAAAACCGTGTCCGCGTGAACCGGCGCGAACTGGCAGGGTGAGAATCCTCGCAGCTACATCGAGATCTTGTCGGCAGTCAGGAATAGCAATGCCAAGATATTGGTGGAGAAGTCGCGGCCATTGCAGCCGTTGTGGGTCGTTCCTCTAAACCGCCATTCCGCGTCCACTGCGCTCCCCTTGGAGATCTAATTCTCTACGGAAATTTCCTCATACGGGGCAAATGCTGCCCTACAGAGATGAAGGCAGCATGTTGTGTTTGGTCAGTGCTTGAGAAACACACATCAATTATACCTACCTACAGACTGTACAGTTGATTTTCATTATGATGATGATGATGATGATGATGATGAACTGAGTACCATTGAACTACCCTTTTAGAGTTCTACAGCCGCCTTAAGAGGCTCGCAGTTCCCCGGGCTTTCTACTGGACTGCGAGTCTAGCAAAGTGATGGCTTTGCCAGTGGGCAAAGTCAGAGCCGAGATGCCGTGCGAGGGCCGCGTCGTGTGCTCGGTTGGTGGCCCACCACAGCAAGCTTGTTTTGGAGTCCATCGCGGTGTTGGACGCTGCATCTGCCATTTTGTTGTACTCACGTAATTGCTCATCCAAGTAATCTACCAGAATTAGGCCGAGCCAGTGGCCGCCTTCGTAGCCTGTAACCCAACTGTAACCCATTCTTCTCTTCAACTTGAGCCACCCTGCAAGTCAGATACGCTCTTCACCATAATCGAATGTACCTGTCGACACCATAGGCGATCGAATTTGCCTCCAATGATTCGCCGCTCTCCGACGCGTCGCGCGTACCTTAAAGGCTGGCTTGATCGCCTCCACCGGGGCTGTCACCAGTATTGTATTCGTCAATAACAATGCGCGTATCGTCATCGCGGCCACTGTTTCTTTCGTCCGGCACCACAACGGGAGGGCTAGAGAAGACTTGTTTCGCTGGAAGGCTGATCAAGCTGCCTGTCGAGACCATCAACGTTCCAACAGTGCGGAGGGTACTATGCTCGAATCGCATGTGGTCGATATAGCGCCAGAACGCCCCGCGAGGACGTGTGGCCTCCCTGAGCGCATCTCTCCTTCAGTTCATGCTACGCTCGCTCGACCGCTCGCTCTTCGTACCATAACGTTCATGCTACGTTCGCTCGACCGCTCGCTCTTCGTTCAAGCCGAGGGAGGGATGACCCCCTTTCTTTGATTTCACAGTAAACGTTCTTTGATTTTCATATTTACTCCCGCTGATCTGCAGCCTGACGAAAGATGGATCTTCCCAGCGTGTCGCGCTCTACTCTACGCATTGCGTGGGTCTCGGAGGAGCCTCCACCCACCATGCAGCCGATAGCTGGTGGGTTGTGAATCACGTAGATGGGAGACATTGAAGGAGACCATGGCGATGTTCTTTCTATGTACAAGCTGCCTTCTATGCAATACTGACATCTCTGAATAGTTCAGAAATGTCCAAGTCCAGTGTCACTATGACGAAGTGTCAGATGACAGTGTTGAAGATGTCCACATCGGGGGACTTGGCGCAGTGGACTAACTACGAGTGTTACGACAGGAGTTCGATTCTCGCCTCTGCGCCCCTCTCCTTTTCCAGTCTTTCAACACACACGATGTATCCGAAACTCATTTCAAACGGAATTTCACGTGATGAGAACCACGGGGGTCTGTGCTGTTCTGTCTTGTGTTCTTCGAGGGTTTAGCTGGCGTCGTACATTCTGAGATCAAGTCAACTCAGTACTGTACAGTAATACTGTACAGTACTGAACTGCACCGACAGACGCAGTACAATACTGTAGAATACTAGTACGTACACTCCAGCATTCGTCCGAGCCACTTTGGTGTACTAATCCACATCACTGGCCAGTTGAGCTGAGCTTGGCGGTGCGGCGGTAATTGTAATAACTTTCCAAGGTGGTTGGCTTTTCTACGCAATGCTGACATCTCTGGATCCACTGATCCAACGCCACACGGTTATCATACAGTGAGACCACTTGGTGTGGAAGACTGACTCCACAACAACATCTACCGGTATTAGAGCGATAATCACGATATTATATGGAAGAGATAGGAACCCAGGCTACCATCGGTCAAACAGGCCCGTGGCCCCCCGTACAGTGTCGTGAACGCAATTTTAAAACAACCAATGACCTGCACCGTGGACATGTCTAAATTGGGATCAAACATGGGTGGACTTCAAGGCGAAAGTCCCAAGGGCGACAGTCGATTTCCACGGGAGGTCTCCTCCTCCTTCGTGCCAGTTCTCGCTTTTGCCTTGGTCCACGCAAGCCATCGCTTGGTCGTTGTTTGCTCGTCGCCATGGCGAACACCCTTCCTGCTGAGGACACGTTCGTGGCCGTGCGCCGGTTTACTCGTCCCCCTGTTATGCACCTCAAGACGTCATCGGTCGGGTTCGCACTCTGGTGGCTCGTCCTGCTGCTTCTCCACGCTGTGAACGTCGGCTACTACGTCGGCGCCGCTGTGCTTTACCATGATATGCGCTGGTCAAACGTTGCCTTCCAGCTCGAGAATTACTCGATTGGAATCTCGCGTTACCAGTACTACACCGTCTCAAGAATCCACTGGATCGTCGCAGTATTCCACATTCTGTTCATGCTGGCGATGATCGTCGGCTCGCTTCAGGCGCGACGGCTCGCGTTTCTGCCGACTTTACCTCCGTGGCTCACGCGTATCTGGTCCAAAGTGCCTTCGATCATGCCCCACACGTCGACTCCGCCTTCGCCGAGCCAAGGGCGCAACAGCAGCACAGACGGCACGAGTGGACTGTCGATGCTCTTGGAGCAGTCCATGGCAGTCACCAACTCGGTCTTCGGGCGCGAAGGTGTCCTGGGTGTTGACAACCCCTACTTTGATCACTTGCTCCTCGCGCGTGAGCTGCTCGAGACTACTCTACAGACGATTCAAGTCTATCGCATGAGCTACTTACTGCCGCGTGTGGGGCTCGTTCGCTTCTACGTTGTGCTGCTCATTGCCAACTGTTGGTCGATGCCAATTTTGCATCACTACTACGGCAACCGCCACGTCGATCGGCGTATGATGAGTCTGATGTGTGACGCGGTGCTTGACATGGTCTCGTCGATGGGCGTTTCGTTCTCGATCTTTGCGACGTACTTGCCGCAGTACACGGACCCACTATTCGGCTTCCCGTTCACGCAGTGGTTCGACGATGTCTGGTTCACCAACATGCAGCAAGAGTTCCAGATGATGGTCGTGGTGTCATGGGCTGACATGGCATCGCGGTTGGTGTTGGCGGCCGGTCTCCTGCAGTGCGTGGAGTCGATCAAGGATATGCTCAC
This sequence comes from Pythium phragmitis, assembly GCA_023335925.1. Lineage (NCBI taxonomy): Eukaryota > Oomycota > Peronosporomycetes > Pythiales > Pythiaceae > Pythium > Pythium phragmitis. The sequence continues at coordinate 4,038 of JAADVZ010000414.1, forward strand.
TCCGCCTGTTGAGACTAGAAAGGTCTCTGCTTTGCCGGGCAAGATCAGCGCCGGTGCGATCATGAAACCTGATGTAGACAAGGACGAGAGAGCTCGTGAACCGCACGAGACTTTTGGCCCAAGCAGAGCGAGAGTTGGTTCCGCAAAGCCCAAGAAAGAGAACTCCTCCAAGTGCACTCGAATCATTAACTTTCTGCTTGAAAAGGCGGGTCCGGCTTTCTTCGTCGCGTTCGGGTGTGCAATCCTAGTCGTCCACGTTGTGTCGGAGACGCGTGAACTGTCATCTCAGATTCCGTGCCAGCTCACACTCCGCCCGTGGTTTGTCAATAAACCAGCGTGTTCGCTGGTCGAGCTCGACTGCCATCAACTCGGAGGGTTGTCCGGCTCGCAGAAATCCATGGAGATGGCCTGGGACACGTACGAGTTTGGTGCGACCGCTCGGCTCTTTGTGCGCCACTGCCCACAGTTCGAAGTGCCGTCGACGCTCCAGTATTTTCAACAGCTTACGACCCTGAAGGTGTACAACTCAACGATCGCGGTGTGGCCCAAACAAGCCGCGTTCACCTTCGCGCATCACGAGAAAATGTGTGCGTTCTTTGCAATTCGCACCAACTTTTCCAACGGCGAGCTGCCCCCAGGACTTCTCGCTAGGGACTTTCCGCACGGACTACGGAGCTTCACAACCAGTACCACCAACATCTATTCACTACCGGATAATCTCCATGAGCTCTGGCCACAGGACATGGCACTGGTGTTTGAGGTATCCCTTCTTCAGTTCGTCCCACTGACCGTGCTCAAGATGAACCCCAGGCTGCTGTCATTTGCCGGAAGTCCGATCGCAACCGTACCCGCTGAGATGTTCGAAGGTCCCAGCCTCGAGTGCGTGCTGCTCAGTCACACGCTGCTGCAAGAACTTCCACGCGTGGTCGCGAACCCCAGTCCCTGGTTCTATCTCATGTTTCTTGAGGGCACTAACGTCTCGACGTTTTGGTCGTGGATGGAACCGTTCGTGCAGTACTCGTCGATGGTCAACAAGAGTTTCTTCACCGCGTCTGGGTCACGATTCTGCGCGGAGCGTGATGCGATTGTCGCTGGCAACCGCACGAGCTTCTCCATCACAACGGCCGAGCCTGGAGTCACGGATCTCGCATCGGTCATGGACATGTCGACACCCGAGAAACTGCGGTTCTCACAGACTGCTGTGCTTTGTGAACGCGCGTTACCGTTTTACTTTCCAGTTGGACTGCAGGACGCGACCACGGCGATTCGCCCAGATGAGTGAGGGGTCTTGTGATGTGAGCGTTCAATGATACATTTCGCTTTCCGGTACTACATTCTCGCCCACGGCCACTCGATCTCCCCAAAAGCGTGACCCCCACGAGCCATCCAGCCGGCTTCGAATACTCATGAGTACACTAGAACCACGTCCGAAAATATGTGACGTGTGAGCAAGTGGTAAGGAATTTCGTGGGAAAAGTTCGGGGCATTTGAACTTGCTGTGTCTTTTGGGGCCAGGTAGATTTAAGAGCGACACTGGTGCGAGCAGTCAAGTTGCGTCTACGTGATACGTAGGCGGCGAGTGTGTTTTGTCTGGACATCAGAATACATGTATTTCTTTGTTACCAGGAGACAGGTGGGGGGCTGTGAGAATCAAGCTCCGCACAAAGCACTCGATGCAATCGAGCCAAAGAAACTCACACAATCTTGGAACGTGTAATGGGGCAACATTGGCGACGTAAATAAAGCGAAAACATGTGTGTTGGCAGCTTGGATGCACGTTATCACGAAGAAAAGAACAGGTCCACGAGAACCGTGTCCAGCTCATTCTGGGACTCACCCCGATTTGTCGCATGGAGTCGAATTGGAGTTGCTGGACGTGAAACATGGGGTTCATTCATGCACGCGGCAAACTGGACCTGCTGGAGCGCGTCGAGTCGCCGCGATTCGTCTCGCAGCTTCTTCTCGTCTCGCAACGCCTCCAAGTATTGAAGTTGCAGCTCGAACAAAGCCGCTTCTTGGCGTAGTGCCTCGAACCGCGCTCTCTTGCGCTGCATGAATCGCTTTTGGTCGGCACGGTGGCGTCGCCTTTGCTCCTCGGTTGCCAGCCGCGGTCGCTTGAGTCGTGGTTGCTCCTTTGGCCATTCATATGAGTCGACCGTGACGTACTCAAGCAGTGCGTCCACGCTCGTGGGTGACTCGCCTTCACTGGTCATTTGACTTGAGCTTGGCGATTATGGTGATGACGTCGGATCGGAGGTTCAATTGTGCTGCACAATGCAATTGCAAGAGTGACGAATACACTTTGGGGTCGTGATGCCGCACGCTAGCGATAGGGAGTAGGGGGTACAAAACCAGATCGTTCTGCCTCATTCGAGGTTGAGAGAGCGCATGCGGGGATTGGAAGAGAACGCGGGAATGTCGTGCTAGATAGAGTATCTATGTGTCCAGTACCGAAGGACTTATCCACACCCACGTGGTTGAAGTGAACCTTGGAAGTATCTTATGGGTATACCGATCCGTCCTTTACAAGGCGAGGCCTTTGGATCGATCGTATGGGGCGTCAGCAATCGCATCCCCGTGAGCAAACGGGTAATATAGTCCAAATCAAACCCACAGCGCCTGGGTCTACTGTATGTGTGGGTTTCATGAAGTGTTGGTGGGTCTTGTAGGCCTTTGCTCCGGTGCGAAGACTGACTGTCCCCGAGTTTTGATACATAGCACTGATAGTTGACACTGATTGTGGACTACAGTAGGTGTTATTACTACAGTAGGTGTTATTACTACAGTTGGTGTTATTACTATGAAGGGGTGCATACATTTTCAAAGTCATTGCTGGCTGGTGCGCCTGTCTAGCGCGGCTGTCCGCACCTGGTGGTCTCACCAGATGAAAATTGTGTGGCTCTCGATCGGCAGATACTAGTACTGTACAGTGCAGTACAGAGATGTCAGCATTACAGAGAAAAGCCGAACAGACGCACCTTGATCACAGGCCGATCGTTACGGTACTTGATGTGGAAGTACTGCACGCACAGTATTGGTAACCAAAAAGGGGCCTTGCACTGGTCGAGTCTTACCTGACCTACACCCCATCAGCTATGCGTAGCATTTTGGCTGGAGATCCTCGGAGACATTGGTGGGTAGTGTGCGGCGAACTGGGAAAGTCGATTTTCGTCAGGCTACAGTGGATAGAAGTTATGATACAGAAGCGATCCGAGTCTTGGTGCCTCTGCTTTGACGAAGTCTCTTGGAAACACCACGCGGTTCGTTGGACTCACGACATCGACAGTGCATGCTTGGGGAGGTGGCAACGCACTGGACAGTCAAACTGTTGGAGTCAGTAGTAGATCCTATAACAACCGCCACACGCACCCATCAACATGATTTGTGTGACCTGAATCGCTGAAATGAGCAGCATTTCAACCAATCAGTACAAGTCGTCCCTGTACCGTGGTGCATGTACGAGATTGAGGATCTCGTCCAGTGTCACTATGATGAGGTGTCAGACGACAGTGTCCACATTGGGGGCGCTGGTGGCGCAGTGGTGTACGAGTGTTCCATAGGTACGACATGAGTTCGATTCCCACCTCTGCGCGGCGCAGACTGCGCCCCTTTCCTTTTCCAGTCTTTCCAACATAGCAGAGATGAGTAGGATCATGATGAGTCATTTGCTCCGTTCTTTCTAGCTGAACTCGGTAGACTGTACACAAAGTGTTTGACACCTTTCCGGGTGTCGTGTGCTTCAGCGGTTGTCGACAAAGCTGATCCAACTCGGCAGACTGTTCTGTTGAAAGCTGGCGGAACCAAACCTGTTCGCTATCGGAAGGCGGCACCACGAGACACGAAGCTGGACGCCGTACTAAGCGTATGGGGAGAGATGAGCTTCTGCGCTCCCAGTCTTGCCTCATGGAGTCCACGAGGTGTATGATGATGATGACCGCGCCGAAACGATCCATCCATCAAATGATGCAGACGAACTGCTAAAGACAGAACTCGTAACACAAATAATTCTGACAGAGAGACGTATCTCAATGGACTAGATGGAACACTCAACCCTCTCAACTCGACACCCCCTCAAAGTATAACTATATAGTGGTATGTATCAGTGCCTATACAAAAGCGTGTATGCAAACCTGTATAAGGATATTAGTGATAACACTATATAGGGTCTCCGTGCCGTCGAGATGCGAGGTGTGACTGTACTGATTAAATGAAGAAATGATATTGACGCACCCGAGATCATGGAGTCAATGAACACACACCCTCTTACTGCACCCAATCCAGAGGGTTATATAGACCGAGACACACGAACTGTATGCGCTTGTTTGAAGTCAACAACGGTATGTATAGAAATCTAAGTTCCTAACTCTGCGACCAGCGAATCGACATTCAGCGACTCAACAAGCGCATCTAAATACAGTTCTTCTTCGTCGCCGATCTTCTGTGATTTCGCGCACCACGTACCCCCCTCTCGCGCTCGTTCCTCTATCCCCTCGGGATCAGACATCCTGTAGAAGTGCAGGAAGATGGAATCGCGTTCTATCTGCAACTCCCTAGCCTCTCGCATTGCCTCCACCAGCTTGAGCTGCAGCTCGAGCTTGGCAAGCTTCACAGGAAGCTGCTTGATGAGCTGTTGCTTGCGTGCGAGGAATCGCTTCTGGCACTCACTGTGACGTCGGCGTTTTTCGTCGTTATCGAGGCGACGGCGCTTGGACGGCGGCGGCTTGGGCCAGTTGTAGTTCTCCACCGTGATATACTCGAGTGGCTCATCGATAGTCGAAGGTGACTCGCAACCGAGAGAGTTCATCGCAGCTGTTGTGAAAGCGCGAAGTGAACAGTGATGAGGTTCGTGCGTGTGGAGTCAATTTGCGAAGTGGACTGTTCGTTGGGTCATGTAAAGTAACGCCACATGACGACACACCGATGGTCCACCGTCGGACTGAGTGCGACTGGGTAGTGTCAGACGGGGGCTGGGGTCACACCCCTTCTACTTTCCTAAAAAAAAAAACCCTGCCGCTATTCAAGTCATCGGCATGACATCGGTCGTAGGGGAGCTCGCCGAAGGGCACGCCTCTGCAAACATCGCGGTGGTCTTGCTTCACGGGCTCACGCGCTTTGATCCACGTGCTGACCCACAGATTGGCCGATTAATTTAGTACGGCAGATCCGCAGTAGGTAAAAGCCATGTTCACTAAAAGTAATATTTGTGCTGGCCCATATTGCCACCTTATGCCTCTTGAACCTCTCTCGAGTAGTATTCTACTGGTACAATGGCTTAAAATACTGCTGGAGGTTACCCTTGCGTGTCGCTTTGAGTTTCGACCAACTTGATCTGAAGATGGTGTAAAGTGTACACGCTGTCGTCAGGCTACAACCATCATTCGACTTTCCCGCGGGAAAAAGACTCCACATCTCCCTATGGCAGCTGTTCGGGGTGTCGCTATCGTTGAAGTTGTCGCCTTTCGAGCCAAAATGATGGCGAGTGATATCCAGTATTATTAATAGTAGTTTGGCAGTTGTGATTGAAGTGAGGGAACCGTGATGGTGGCGTCATTGCACACTGTATCTGTGCTCGCCGCGTCTCTACTGCTATAATAGAGCGTGCACGCCAGAGTCCATGGCCAATTCTGTCGTGCTGTCCGTCTCAGATGGGAATGTGAGACACTGCCATGCTAGGTGTCACGTTTGGATCTGACACCTGTGAACGCATGCCGGGCACGCATGCGTTATGTGTTTCCCAACCAACTGTGCGCGTTGCTACTCTCGTACAGTGAATTTATTAAATGCAGATCAAGCTGAAGGGTCAACTTGAACTTCGATGCTACTGTACACTAGTTGAAGTCGAGTGCACTGTGAGCAACACGATTAACCCACTAGATACAGTATCCTGTTCTTCATGGCTAGATAGTTCACCCAAATGTTGGCAACATCTTGCTGTCTGGACTGGGGGCACAATGGCTAACTTTGGGCGGAGCGGCAGCCGCCATCATCGAGACCGAAAAGGCGCGACCGAGGAACGGGCCGTATAGAGTGCATGCATGACCTTTGCACCAACTGACAGGACGAAAAGCCGAGAAGAAATCCTCCATGTGCTCGCCGGTCTCCGGGAGGCATGCAAGTGTGGCGAGTCCTCAGGCAGCTCTAACAGTACAAGCTGCCCTCAGGCCATTGAACAGCGAACATTGCTTAAGAAGATGAGCCAAGCGGTGCCCACGGAGTTCTGGACTCTGCTTCCCGCAGGTGCTTCCGAATATCGCCAACATGCTGCAGCCGCACGCCACCCGCGACAGCTCGTGGTCCTTATCCGCGTCGACGTATGACATCATGACGCCTACAACAAGATGCTACCGTGGCGAGGAATTCCAGAGGGAGCGTGTAAACCTCCCATTCAAGCAACCGACCCGACGCAGCCAGTATCGTGTATAAGCTGCCCCCACCGGTTTCCACGCATGGCGCACTTGCCGTCTCCTCTCTGCACAACAAGGGATGATTTAAAATGAGGGCAAACCGCAAGAATCGCACGCACGCTAATACTAGAAGAGAGTCAAAACGTTCAAGTCAGCACACCTGCCGGATATTCTGCACCACTTCCGTGTTGAATCCAACTCGTACGGGTGTGGTCCTCGTGGTGGTACAGTAGTGTATGATGAACAGTGACAAAATTGTGTATTTCATTTGTCTGCAACTACAGTACTACTATTGTTCGTTAATTGTCCAGTAGGTGTAATAAAGACGCCGTAATCGGTACAGTATACAGTATGTAGTGCAGTGAAAGGCAGACAAAAAAGACCTTCTGAGGTTCAACAATCCCCATGCCATGCCATGGCGTGGGGATACGGATACGTATCTCCATCATGGAGTCCATGGCCCATGGAGATACCAGTAATACATAGTGGTACGATTCAGTCCATGTACTGTACAAGATGTCACTGCAAACTGTCTGGCTGAGCCACTTGTCTAATCCGGCACAGTCAGACGAATCTCCATGTTCACAGTTGGTTTCGTGAAATTGATATCCATGGCCCTGTCGGAGTCTGCGAGTATGGCACGCTCAAGTTGAACGGTGGTCTCAGGTAGCCTAGATGTGTCACATCCATATTTGCATCCGACAAGACTGATGTACTGTATGGCTGTGTCGCACTTTGGGGTGACCACCCAGCATCCAGTGTGTGCTGCACAGTACAGTAGTACAGTCTGTACTTCTGACTAATACCTACAGACTTACTTGCGACTATCGTCTCCACACTATTGCACAATGGATAATTATGGATTGATATATTTAGGTTCCGACGGACGTATTTTCTGATCAAAAGGGCAACTTCTGCTCACACGTCACAGATCGCGGAGAGCATCTTCCCCTCTCCAAATAAAACTGACGGCAACCAGGAAAAGGACCACAGAACGCATACTGTACTTGTGTGTTTCTCTCCTATGCTGACCAACACTATCTTGGAGTTAATAGTTGATAGTAGTCAGAACAAAGTCTGGTAGTCATTCAATTATTATGGATGGAGGGCCCAACTCTGCAACTAACGCATCCACATTCAGTGAGTCGGTGACCAGCGCTACTGCACACTCTTCTTTTTCCATGCCATCTTGTGGCTTCACCTGCCACATACCCTCCTTTGTTTCTCGTGACTCGTGCAGTCCTGCGAGCTGCAGGAAGAGTTGGTTGCGTTCCCCTTGAAGTGCCTCGGTCTCCCGAATCGCCTTCACCACTTTGAGCTGCAGCTCGAACCTGGCGAGAGTTTGCGGAAGCTGCTTGACGAGCTGCTGCTTGCGCGCGAGGAACCGCTTTTGGCACTCGACGTGGCGTCGTTTCCTTTCGTCTTCGTCGAGGCGGTGGCGGCGGCGTGATGGCGGTGATGGTTTGGGCCAGTTGTAGCTTTCGACCGTGAGATATTCGAGCTCCCCGTCGACTGCGGAAGGCGAATCACAGCTAGCAAACGTCATCAAGTTGTGGCCGAGGTTGATGACTTACTGAACGTGGGTGTGTGTGCGAGAGGAGGAAGATTCCGGAATGAATCATAGGCACGACCAATGGCGAACAGTGAGTACAACTTACAGTACATGATACCGTATGTACTCGATTCGCTGTCGAGAACTCGGACAGACTGTAACCGGGACGATGGTGAGATGGTTGGTGTCGATCATGCGTTCGGTCCAAAACAAAGACCACCTCTCATTTTACTATACTCCGTGTGAGCAGCTGCTTGCACTGACGCACGGGCATTGAAATCCTTGAGGTCATTTTCTTTCGCCCCCAAACAGAGGGATACGCGCTCCAACTTTGGGGTATTTCGACACGCATACATCCAGAGGTGGCGTATGTCGTCCCGTAGCAAAAGCTATGATACACGCACATGAATTCGGTGAGACGATCAGCTGTGGCGTGCGAGGCAAACGCACCGGATGCATTTGATATGAAGCTGGTGTCATTGGTGACTAATTCGTACCGACCACACAACGCTCGCGTTTTTCACATTCGTCCGACGGGAGCGCAGTCAAACCGCCATTGGATTCATGATTGTGCTATTAAGAGAAAAGCAAAATAATGTACAGCATTATTGTTGGAAACACTGGCAAGCCGTGCTACATAGATATTCCGCCATCTGGCTCGAATACAGCCATCGTTGCTGTTGGCAAGAAAGGAATGACGCACCGACACTGTCAGTTTCTGCTCGCAATTGCCGATACGTACATCAAAAACGCTCCCCACAGCAAACCAGATCAGGCCAATGTGAGCTGACGAAGCAGGTCTTATGCTGGTCAACAATGAAACTAACGTAGCTCAACAAATACACTGTAAATTTGTATGGCTAAACACCAGGGAGGGTCACATTGGATACAGTACCTCAACATCAGGTCAAGGCTTACGCCCGTGTGGCCTTTACACTGCCAGAAGCTGCTGCATGTTGTCTGTTGGTAACTCCGAGTCAACCAGACGGTACTCGACAGACTCTGAACTTCGGACGCATATATATACTTACTATATCGATCCACTGGAGACTGCTATATTTCGACAATCTGCAGCGCCTCTAAGCTTAGAGGCGCTACAAACTGTACTGAGCAGAACCGTCGCTGTGTCTCCATGTAAGAAGACAGTGGCGAGAACCCAGTTGCTTCATTTCTGGCACGACGGACAGCCCGGCACAAGTGAACTACAATTTGTATAGATATTCACACTTCGTGTGCTTTGTAATTACAAAGCACACAAAGGGAACGGGAGGGCTCATTATAATTTGGATTCCAAATTACAATTAGCCGTTCCCAAGAGGATGTGACGGGTTCTTTAGACGCGCTGCGAACTGCGTAATGAATTTCACACTGAGAACGGACAAGTCGTGTGGGTACGCACGCAACTCGTGTGTCTGGTTCTTTTTGGGGATTTTGACATACCATTCCGGTCGAGAGAAGATGCACTCGGCTCGTGACAATAAAACGCCGCGCCTTTCCCGACCTGCCAGCCATGGTCAGTGACTCGGTGGTGGTGAAAAGCATCCTTGCGTGCGAGTGGTCTAGTAAGATACAGTAGCCGGATATTGTCTCTTTGTCCTTGTTCACTCCACCCAAGTATTAATACACCCTGACCGAAAGTACCGCCATTCTGAGACACACGCCAAGTGCGAGATTTCTATAGTAGTATGCATTTCGCTGGGGGAAGACGAGTGTCACAGAATCATGATTACGCTTTCGATCCCTTGCTCTTCTTGTGCTTTCGAAAGCCCGCGAGCATTGCCGAGTACGCGTGCTTCTGCTGGGCCGCGTTTGCCAGCTCCTTTTCGACCATGGCCTTGACTCGCTTCTGCGTGGCATCCTCACTTTCCTGCGGCTCCGCTGTCTTCACGATGACCTCCTGATCGCCCTGGTCGTGACCGGCGACCGTCTTCTTGCGTTTCTTCGTGGCCTTTTTGCGGTTCTTCTTGCCCTGCAGTTCGTCGTCGTCGTCTCCACCCGCAACTCCATTGGCCTGTGGCTTGGCCAGCATCTTGTCCATGAACGACCGGTACAGCGTCGTCATGGACGGCAGCACGTGGGCCGGCGCGTCAAACAGTGCCGCGGTCGAGTCTGGGCTGGCCACACGACGTTCTTTTGCTTGGCGCTTGGACTGGAACTCGTTGCGGACCTGCTGGAACATCGCTGCGAGCGGCGTCCTCTCGTCGTCTTCTTGGTCCGCGAGGCGAAGCGTCTTGCTGTCCACGCGCTGCTCACCGGTACGTAACACGTTCGAGCGCGCGTCCAGCAGCACAACGTCGCCGTGCTTGGGGTGCACGGCCACTGCCCACAGGTCGGCAGCCGCCTCGTCCGGGAAAACCACACGTTGGAGTTTTACCGGCACCGGAGACTCTGGGGCCATCGTCATGGCGACATACTCGCTCGTGCCACCGCGAATGACAACGAGCAGCTCATCGTCCTTCGAGCCCGCGGTCACGAAGCTGCCGTCCGACGGCACAACGTACCGCCACCACAGCGTCATGGTTAGCAAGTTCCAGACCTGCACTTGCTCGGACGTCTGCACTGCGACATATGGCGAGGTCTTCCCGGTGAAGAGGATTTGCTGGATTGCCAGGCCGTCGGCAGAGGTGAGAACGCCACGCAATGCCATGGTCGAGAGATCCCAGAGCGTGAGCAGTGCACCGTACGCGACGGCGACCAGCGAGCCATCACTGGAGAAGTCGATCGTAGAGATTGCCACGTCACGGAACTTCACAACCGACTGGCAGTGCCACACGGACGTCGAGACATCGTTCGTGATGGCCTGCTGCTGCGGCTGAGACGGGTCCGCCGACGTGGACGCGGCCGTGACAATCGTCGTCTTTTTCCACACTTTGAACTCGCCCAGGGCGTCACCCGTGACGACCACGCCGTCACCGGCAAAGAGCGACGGAGAGAACGCAAGCGACGTCACGCATGCCGTTCCGTGTGGTGCGTCAATCGCCGTGTGAACAAAGAATGTGCCGTTCGCACGCCGCGTCCAAAAGCGCAAGGCCTGGTCTTCCCCCGAGCTTGTACCCGTAGGTCGGTGCACCGTGACCAGCTCCAAGCCGTTCGCACTGAACGCGAGCTGCTCGGCGAGGATCTGCGGTAGCTCTTCGTCTTCTGTTCGTGTGACTTGGTTACGCTCCGTGAGCACGACGCTGTGCAAGACGCGGTCCTTGTACGGCTCGTAGAGCTGGAGCACGCCGGCGCTGGACACGCCGTTGAGTGCGATGGCGTGCGTGAGCGGATCAAAGATGAGCTGCTTCCACGGGGCCGCGTGCGAGGCAAGCCCGCCGGCCCGTGCGAGTCCGATTGACTGCCATTCTTCTTCTCGGGTAATGGGGTTGTACTGAAAAAGCACATTGTCTTCGAGCGAGATAGCATAGCCTGTTCCACCGGCGTCGACGCGCGTCGTAATGCACGTGAGTGGCGCCGAGCGCCGTGGCAGGTACGCGCGTCGACCCGTTTCAAGATGCCACGAGACTAGCACGTTCTCTTCGCCACCGGAGAGCAAGAACTGGCCGTCGCCCACGTACCGCAGGCTGCGCACGGCATGCGAGTGCCAGTGCATCTTGGCCGTGGACGCAGCATTCTGGAGATACCGAAAGATCTGGCCGATCGAGTCGCCGAGCGCAAACTCGAGTGGGACGCGCGGGTTCACCGTCACACACGTCACGTCCCGCAAGTGGCTCAGCTTTTGCACGGCCACGGGCGTCCCCATACCCGACCCACCGTCCAGGTCACGCGTGACCTTGACCGTGAAGAGACGCGCCGCCGCGGCGATCACGAGGTAGTCGCCGTGGAAAGTGTCAGCGCTCGCGTCGCTCGTCACGCTTGTCGAGCTGGTGGGTGAGACGTAGCTCGCCATGGCCGCAGTGACAAACGGCACCTTGTTTTGCTCGAGCAGCGTGCGGCCACGCCGCTTCTTCTTCATGTTGAACTCGACCACGGACCAGTGGCTCACGTCGTTCACTGCTGGCTCATTGGCATCGTCAGTGGGCTTGTCCTTGGCACTCTTCTCAACGGCGCTGGGCCCAGCGATCACGAGCAGCAGCATGAGGGGCGACGCCGTGCTCGCGCCCATCCACAAAACACGCGCCTTGGCATCAAACTGCTGGAGCATTTTCTCTTCGATGAAATCCCACACGACAAGCATGCCGTCGGCGTAGCTCGCGATCAATTGAAGCGCATTGTAGGGATGCAGTGCGAGCGCCGTGACGTCGACACGGACATTGACAGTCTCATCGTCTTGGTCCCCTTCACGGGAGGGCGACCGAAGCGGCTGCTCGGCGCGGATGCACTCGTGGAGCGCGTGGCCGTTCTTGGTGTTGAGCACGCGGATCACGTGGGCCTCGCGCTGGAACAGGTACTTGCCGTCCTGCGAGTAGAGCAGCGTCGGCGAGAATTGCTGTGTAGACGAGTTGCCGCCGCTGCGTAGGTTGAGCCGCTCGGGCGTCAGCGAGAGCGCCGCCGTCATCAGGATGGAGAGCGAGAAGAGAATGACAAGGTCTGGCGGGTTTTCTCCAAGCGACGTCGACCAATGCAGATGCCGAACCAATCAATTCCGGACCTGCTGAGCTGCTCAGATAAAGAGTGCCAAAACAAGGTGAACTAGTAGAAGTATAGAGTATACCCACTCTATACATCGGTATACCGGGTTAACTTTGGTTGGGAATATTCGGGAATAGCATAAGCGAGGGAACATGGCGGACTTGGACGAGGAGTTTGCGCGCTTCCAGGCGGAGCTGGCGTCGCTAGAAGAGACCACAGAGATCGCAGAGACGAAAGATCACATCATGACGAATAAGCGCGCGCGAGAAGCGGATGAATCCGAGGAGAAATGTGAGAGCAGTGGACCGACAAAAAAGTCCAAGACGGTGGCGGCTACGCCCGTCGTGATCGAAGCCAAGCCGCAAATCTACAGCGCACCACCACGACCCGTACCTGTCCAACGAGGGAATGAGTCTCACGTTAGTGCAAGTGACGGGCTGACGACGGCTTCGAATCTGGCGGCGTCATCGAGCCATGAAGGCGGCGCTTTGAGTGGCTTCCCCGTGGGCACCACGGGCGAGGCGGCGGCGCTGTCGGCGGGCGAGGCCGCCTACTTGCGTCGCGCGCAGCTGCCCGTGCACCGCGTCGACATGTCCACAGGCGGACTCATGTCGGCCGAGGAATCGCAGCTCATGAACATGCAGCAATCGGTCTACGAGTACGACCCGGCCAAGGCCGCACGTGCCAACGCCTCGTCGTCCCGGTCCCATGGGGTCGGCAGCGACGGCAAACCGAAAAAGAACTTGCGCATGGCCGGTGGCCAAGTGTGGGAGGACGCGACGCTCGCGGACTGGCCCGAGAACGACTTCCGACTCTTTGTCGGCGACCTGGGCAATGAAGTGAATGACGAGATTCTGTGCCACGCGTTCTCGCGGTTCGCGTCGTTCCAGCGCGCGCGGGTCGTGCGCGACAAGTACACCCACAAGACCAAAGGGTACGGCTTCGTGTCGTTCGGCGACGCGTTTGACTGCGCCAAGGCGCTGCGCGAAATGAATGGCAAGTACATTGGCAACCGCCCCGTCAAGATTAGCAAGAGCAATTGGCAGGACCGCAACATTGACGTGGCCCGCAAAAAGGCCAAGAAGAAAAACAAGCATCATTTGTTTGGGTAGTCGTAGTACTACTGCTACGGTGAGGGAGTAATACTACAGTATCAATACTTCCCCTCTTCTCCATACAATATCCTGCATTAGGACGCAGCCAGTGCGAGCGCAATGTCCTGTTCCTTGTCGGCGATCTCCTCGCGCAATGCGAGCCGGTGCGCGCGGATCGCTTCGAGCTTGTCTTGGATCTGGCGAAGCTTGGCGCCGTTCACGTCAATTCGTTCTTCGAGCTGCGCGAGCAGCTCCGGCAGCGTCGACTGCACCATAGTCTGTGTGTGCTCCCATCGCTCTCTTTCCTGTGGGCTTTGAAGCACAGCATCAACGCCAGTCTCGCGGATCTGGGCTTCTTGCTGCTTGGCAGTGTGCAGAAGCGTCTCATACTGGCGTAGCTTTTCCACGATCTCATCGTGGTCCGCCAGCGACTTGGTGCGCGTGTACGCGAAGAGCTCGTACGCAGACGCCAGTTCTGCTTCTTTAAGGATGAGATCTTCCATCACGCGCATGAGCTTGTCGCGTTCAACGCGCGAAGTTGCGAGTAGCGTGTGTGTGCTCTTGACGCGAGATCGCCCCGAGCAGCCATCCGAGTTGGATGCCGACGACGACAGCGGTTCCTGAAGATCGAGCCATGCGTCATCGTGCGGGACCACGTGGTACGACTTGAATGGTTTCTGCTCGCGTTGCTGGTGCTGGTGCGGAGACTGCAGGTCCACTGCAACACCCGCAGCGAGCGGTGGTTGCGTTGGCATTATCGCGCTCTGCTTCCTTCTCTGCGGTCTTATCGCCAATGCTTCCACAACCTTTCGAGATTGTGACTACCCGGTAGTCCAGTTGTTAAAAGTAATATGTCGTTTACAGTAGTTCTCCTTAAGTTCGTCTCTGAATACGAACGTAACGAGATGCTCCCTCCATTTTGACTGGAAGGAAACGTCATTTGCGGAAGAGACCAGACCTGACGCGCCCTCCCTCTCTCTCACACTCTTTCTGTACACAAGGCAAGCAGCAATGGACGACATGGACTATGACGACGGTGGCCACCACGACATGGAGGACGAGGAAGTGCCGGAGGAAGAAGAGGAGATTGAGGAGGAGCTGTACGACAACGTCGAGGACGGCACACAAGACGACACCAAGGTCGCGATTCTCGACGAGTCCCACAAGCTGCCGAACGCCAACCGCGTCACGACCAAGTACATGACCAAGTACGAGCGTGCGCGTGTGCTTGGCACGCGTGCGCTCCAGATCAGGTGCGAATACGGGTGCTTTTATGGTGTATCACTGGGAGGGAGACTCACCATGTGCGTGTGTATGCAGTATGAACGCCCCAGTCATGGTCGACATTGAAGGCGAGACGGACCCGCTCAAGATCGCCATGAAGGAGCTGCGCGAGCGCAAGATCCCCATCATTATCCGCCGGTATCTGCCGGATGGCTCCTTTGAGGACTGGTCCATCGACGAGCTCATCATTGAGTAAATCTGGACTCCACAGACTCGACTGTACCGTAGATTCCGGAGAAACAAATCAACAAGTTTATTTTTCCCCGACAGCTTTCGCGTATTGAGGAGACATTAGGAGACAGAGGACAGCCACCAACCCACTCTGGTGCTGTGGGCAAAGGCCGAGACCAGTGTGGAGAGTCCAGCGTACAGGAATCAAATACACAGCCCAAGGGGTGGAACACACACACACACACTCTCTCTCTCTCTTTGCAGCCCAAGTTGCTGTTTTCCATTTTACCGATCTGTGCTCTGCTCGTGAAAACTCGTTTTCGTTTCGTCCTTTTTTTTTTCATTTTCTCTCTCCGTTGTCGGCAGTCCGATTGGTAGCTCTGTGTTTCCTGTACACGATACCCCTCCGACCTCTGAGGAAGCACGTCGCTTTAGTGGACAGTCGTCTGGCTCTCGCAGGCCGTGCCGTAGTACCCTGGGAAGCACTCGCAGTCGCCCGTCTCGTAGTTGCACTTGCCGCGACCGCCACAATCGCGGCCTTCCTTACTGCCGTACGAGAGCAGCACGTCGTCGCCACTGGGGCACTCCTTGAGCGAGCAGTCTGGGCCGCGGTACCCAAGATCACAGAAGCAGCCCATTTGCTTCTCGCCGTCCCACGGGGCGTAGGTCCTGGCGGGCGCGACGCCGCCAACGTCGGGGCGCTGCGCGAAGATGGCCTTGAGCGTGAGGCAGATGCCGCGGCCGTTGCACGCGTTCGGACACACGGTACGCTCGCAAGCCTTGCCCTCGTACCCGGGGAAGCACTCGCAGTGGCCCGTGATTGGGTCGCAGTTCCCCTTGTTGGAACACTCGACCTTGGGGTGCGCCAGCACGTGGTCGCCGCTCGAGGGCATGCTTACCCAGGCGCGGCCCAGCGGACACGTGCGCTGCGAGCAGTCGGCACCTTTGTAGGCCGGGTACTGGGTATTGGCGTCCTCGTCTTCGTCTTGACGCAGGTAGCACGTGCACTTGTCGTTCTTGCCGCACGTTCCCTGGGCCGTGCAGCCGTTCGGGCAGTACGCGCTCGTGTCTTGAAGCTGCAGCGCGATCAGGCTGATGAACCCGAGGCTCAGCAGCGCGAGGCGTTGGAGGCGCATCCTGTCCTGGACTGTAAGTCTGCTTGCTTGGGTTTCTGTGTCGGGGAGAGGATCCGATAACGCGGTGTGATACGGAATGAATGAAAGACAGCGAGCGGATCCCTCATGAAGATAAGGGGGAGCCCGCCCCTCCACGAGCAGACTGCTCGAGAACTGTGAACCGGCGTGCCAAGGGACGTCGGGATGTGAAGCGTCGCGTACTGAACAGCAAGGGGGTACGCCCAAATGGGTACGGTATCTTTGTCCATCCAGTTTCCAGGATCCCCACGTACCCCCTGGTTACAGGTAAATGGCCAAACACAGAAACAGAGGGAGGATACTGGCTATGTGGGGATACAACAGCTTGGTCTCCATAAGATCATCATCCCTGGAGCTGCTGAAGGAGATGCACGCTCGAGCGTCTGTCAATTCGTCACTCGAGACTCTACAAACATATTGATTGGATAAAATTAAATTGTATATCGCGACTTTTGACCAATAGCACGTGACACGAGGAGCTGAACCCCAACACGAGACTACAATGACATGTGTGTGTGCGTGTGGGGGGACCAGCTGATGGGAGCATGATCAAAGAGGATGCGAGGCCACGTAGCCGTTATTGTTACTGTATACAGCTTGCCTGGTCGGATTAGTACATCAGTAACGCAGACAGGTTGGAGGACGACGAAGTGTGTCCAATCGCACTATCGATTCTAGTGCGTAATTGCACTCACGACTCACGACTACACTACTGTAGTTGCTTGCATGCGGCACTAGGTCCCTACACGACTTTCGACAAGACCAAGTAATTGTCTGAACCTCGCGATCGCATTGGCGTGGTGACCACAAGCGAACGCGTTCAATACTGAAACGGCGCGAATGTCCCAGAACTGTCGGATTGTGGGGGTGACTCTACCCACATGCAATCTATTGCCAACTGCTTCTTGGTGGCGTTCCCATTTGTCTTGGTAAAGGCGAGTTGTGAGATGGACTCCCAACCCAGAAAGGACTTGCGTGTTCTTCTATCGTGCGTCATTTCTCAAACGACGAGTTTCTTTTCGTTTTGAGGTGGATTCCAGTGGGTCACGTGGGGCATCTGCACTAGGTGAAATGCAATATGTACGACCTGATTTAAGTGAATGTCCTACCCTAGTCTTTCGGGAGAGAGGTCTGACGAAGCCGTGGCCTGCACTGCAGGCGAGTCTGCAGACCCTGCAGACTCGCCATTGGTGAGTCTCCGTTTACAGTCCATTGCGACACTGGTAACAGCGTCGCCCATGCATGTGGTTTTACGCGAGCTGAAGTAGCGCGTACTCCTCGGTAATGGTGTATACCAGCATAGCGTTACATCAAGAGAGGGAACTGCGGCACCTATCATCGAGTGAGGAACAGCAAGGCAATCAGCTAATAGGAGCCGAGCGTTGCTGGAGGGGAGATGGAGTCTGGCGGTAAACAGTAGATTGTACGTGGAGACGTGGCTGTGATCGACTTTCCCCGTGAGCAGCACCGGTTGCTAGGTCTTTCTCAGATTACGGGGGAGGCGGCGCAGTAAAGTCAAGTTTTTCAGGAGACTCGCAACCACAATCATCGTTGATGTCTCACCGTCTCGTCCGTAGGCTCCGAGTGCAGCCCCTCGGTCGTTCCATCTATTGCAATTGCCTGAATGGCGCGGGTCTCGCCTACTATTTCAAGGTGGTATCTCCCAGTAGCCTTCTCGTGTTAAAGAGGCCTCTCCAGTCCAAAACTAGTGCGCACGTAACCCAGTAGACGCCAACCGACCTTCATCATCATCACTACTGTTGATGTTTGTCCAACTTCGGCTCAATGCAACTCATTTTCAACTCCACACTGCTATTACTGCGTTCGTGCGGGTCGATTCTTCCACGGTTTATAGACGGCGCAACCGAATTTATAGTGTACATTTGCGTTGGTCAGAATCCATCGGGAATTTTTTTTTCTTGTGTGATCTGGACAAAAGCCACATATGCGAACTAGCCGTCCCGACAGGTGGCTCAGAAATTCATTATGGCGGACAACAGGGCCGTATTTCGTATAGTACTCATTTGCACCAATGCTTTCTATCCAGCTGCACTGAGTACTGTATACAAGCAATAAAACGTAGCAGTGTTCATTCGTTCAGCCCAGCTGCACTGTACAATGCACTGTATTGCAGTAATACCTTTCGTAGTTCAACCGGGTTCTTCTCCACAACAACCGCACTGGAGAGCGGGTGGAGATGCGCTGGACTTCGAACGAGGCAGACGCCAGGCAGACGAAAGTGAATTCAGCGTCTCGTCTCTCGCGTCGTCGCTTCCTTTGGTATCTAATATATATTCTCCTCTGATACACCATTTCGTGCAAATTGGGATCTTTGGTATATCAGAATCAAGTATAGTGTTGACTGTAAGTGGCTACAGTATCCAGCACCAGATGACCACGACGAACAACGCGGACTCCGGCTCATTGTGGCTCATTGTGGGAGCTCATGGTACTATTTTTGCAGATGTGCGGTGAGCGTCAGGTACCGAACTGGAAACTCCGTGGCACTGTCTTCGTTTTCGCTGGCTTCGCACCTGCACATGTAAACAGTGGGGCGAGCTGACTTTCAGGTGACCAGTACAGTACTATAACAGCGCGCGTGTCTCGTCAGCTGCGAACAGCCGACGACGTGCGGCAAATCTTCCCGTCAATTCAAACATATACTCGACCGGCTGTCAGCAAACAGCGTCTTTCCTCGCGTCCAGGCGACAGGATGCATTAGTGTCGACGCCCTGTATCTGTCCTGCTGTCGCTGGAATATTAGTGTA
Source organism: Pythium phragmitis (assembly GCA_023335925.1). Classification (NCBI taxonomy): domain Eukaryota; phylum Oomycota; class Peronosporomycetes; order Pythiales; family Pythiaceae; genus Pythium; species Pythium phragmitis. The sequence goes on from JAADVZ010000414.1 coordinate 23,037, forward strand.
GTCACCTTGACTACGGGTTCTGTGACTACTGTTGTGCGACTGCGAGCAAGAGGGATCTTGCGTGGAGGGGATGCTTTTGACTTCCAGACGTTGGCTCATTTTGGAATCTTCCACTCCCTCCCAACAAAGACCACCGTGCAGTCGCAGATCACTTCTGAATAATGTCGGATGAATGCAGCTCGCCCATTGCCGTCGACGCACCACTTGAGTACGTCTCGGTCGAGACGTACAACTGGCCCAAGCCCGCACCACCTTCGCGTGCTCGCATCGATGAGAAGGAGCGCCGCCGACGCCACTGCGAGTGCCAGAAACGGTTCCTCGCGCGGAAACGGCAAGACGTCAAGCAGCTTCGCCTCAACGCTGCCAGGCTCGAGCTTCAGGCCAAGCTACTCGCGGCGACGCGTGAGGTGATAGCGCTTCAGAAGGAGCACGACTGTCTGCTTCTGCAGAACCTGGAGGCGGCAAACGCCACGACAAAGCCACACGAGACTCTGCCCCTGGACAGCGCGTCCGTGGACACAGCCGAGATCAGCGAGGTCATCCAGTCGCTGGATGTCGATGGGTTATTAGCGGAGTTGGGTCTCCCATACCTGTAGAATGAGTACAGTACGAAGAGTATCAACGAAATTGACTGAATAGTAACAATTGCTTCATTTTGAGTGTCATCTCTTTCTTGCGACAGTGGACTGGAACAGGTATTACAGTATTATTTACCGTAGTACTTCAGTAACAAATACCATGCAAAGCCCTTCGGGAGAGGAATAATCGTCCGCACGTCCGTTTTAAGACGAATTTCCTCGCCCAGGAAAATATTAGGTCGGGGTGCAGAGTGAGCTCGTTGGCAACGACGGCCACCGAAGTAAAAAGGATGGTGAGAAAAGAATCATGCCGTATGACGTGGTGGTGTTCTCGTGTCCCCTATAATCCGCACCGCATATATCCCCCTTGTACCCATCGTATTGTCAGAGCGAAATAACGCCCCCCGGAACGTTGAAGACGAGACAGGTGCAATATCGTACTTGTGAGTCGCGAGTACGATATTATATTAGTATCTTAGATGCGCTGGCACCTGTCTACTGTCAAGATGAAGCCACACGCAACACTATTCCTAAATTGTGCGTCCGCGGACGCCGCCAACATGTATGAGGCCATCGTTACAGTATTGGTCGCGTTGCTTTGGAATAGGTACGGTGGTTCACCCCTCCCCGCAGTATAGTGACCATGAAACCCAACCAGCTCGGCTACCAAAATTTGGTGAGCAGAAGCTCGATTTGGCCTTACCTTCTCGCTTGGCTCCGCAGGCTGAAGGCCGAGGAATAGGGTTAAAAACCCTCTTTTCCACAGGGTAAAAGATTTGAAGCCTGGGCACCAGGTGATGTAAACCACCTGTGACGAGGCAATTTCTGTACTTTGGGGTAATATTCTGTAAAAAGCGGCAATTCCTCTGTATTTTTGGTGCTGATCCATCACTGACGCTCCGGCGCTACCGACCTCGTGACGTGTACAAACTGTCTTTATTCCCATGTGAGGTGGAGATACAATAGGCATCCACACTTACAACCCTCTCCAACTCTTGAAGACGCTGTCTCCGCCAAGAGGTCTCGATTTCGAACGCCATTTCGACGCGAGTGTGTCACTTCTGCACCCACAATTCCGGCGGTGATGTAAACAAGTCTTGACCGTACGGTTTCTGACGCCGTGAGTGTATCCGAGAGATCGTGGAAAAGGTGTTGACGTATGAGAGGCTGGGGATCGGTGTCTCGTCTGCGAGGGCAAGCATTCGACAGAATGTCGAGATAGTGCTGTGCCTCGTCTCCCGAGGAGGGAAAGCTTTTGACAGAATGTCAAGACATCTCGGGTGCCTCGACTGGCTGGTGGTCATTACCCACTGCCCGCAGCTCGAGGTCCCGTTATCCTCCAATCTTCCTCCAATCGCAAGGCGCTCGGGTGTACGTGCAGCACGACCATCTACACGTGGGATAAGTTTCCCCGGATACTGTACCAGCCTTCCAGACGACCGGCGCTGCTGATGCTCGTCTTTGCGCACGCCACCGGATTGCTTCGAGCAGACCGTCTACTGTAGCGTATTTCACTATGCAGAGCCCAGTCATGACTTGCGTGCGAAGACCATACTACATTAGTCTTTTTGCCGCTCCGCAAGAAACAGCATTCCATTGACGCCAGACAAGACTTTGCAGACGGACGGCTCGCCGTGTTGTCGCTAGTTGGGAACCTACTCGACTACCTTTCTTGCAGCCATCAAGAAGCTCAGCCCAACGCAAACCACTGGATACTCGAGGCACGACCGTGCGCATCTTCCCGTTCATTTGGTTCAGCATCGACCCGCCTCTGCCTAGATTGATCAAAGACGAAGCGGACAGCTCGTCGTCTAGTAAGAGCATGGATGACCTCGAGTCGCTGGAGCTGATTCGCATGCTGTAGTGAACGTTTGTCCGTGGCCACGTATTCTACCCTATCGAGATGGATAGCAAGTGACAGGAAATGGATACTGTAGACTGCCCAGAACGCAAACCTACAATAGCATGCATTTCGATTTGCGTAGAGTGAATGGAGTCTCCGGGCCCTCTCGGCTACGGCGCTTGGGTTCTTGATCGCGTGTTGTTGGCTGGCGCGCCTTCTTCTCGTCGGAAATCGAACGTACCCTGTAGCACCTCGTTCACGGCAAGAACACAGGCCTCCTGATCAAACTTCCACGTGCCGACTAGCCTCGCTCCGCCGGCGCCGTCGTCGCGCAGCACGCCTTTGTACTCGTAATAGTACGTGCCGTTCGCGCTATGCGGTAGCTCAGACGATACTGCACCTAGCATCCGCTCCACGTCCCAACTACCGGACACTCGCGGTCGGATTCGTGGGCAGTGCCCGTCACTTTCCAGCCGCTCCAGAAGGTGAGGAACAGCGTCGTCTCGTAGATTTCGCCCTGAGCGTCGACCGTATCGCCGCGAAACACCATCTTTCGCGTGGCCTGCGTAGTGCTTCGGCCGGTTCCTGTCGCTGTCCGCCGCCCTGCGCTTTGTCTCGAAGCTCGTACAGTGCGTGTTGAACGCGGGGGCGGTATAGGTGAGAGGCCTTCTACCGCA
>JAADVZ010000415.1:0-26085 GCA_023335925.1 Pythium phragmitis
GAAATCAAAGTCCACTTCGTTCGACTCGCGGCGGTGGGCAATGATCTGATTCACTTCGGCCTCGACGTGGAGCATCGACTGCTCTCCGCAGCCGCCACTGTTGAGGAGGATCTGCTCACGCTCGGCCGGGTCCAAGTACCCTTCCTCCATATAATTCTGCCGCCCCACGCGACTATCAAAACCAACATAAAACAGTGAAGATAAGAAAATGACACAGGATAAATAAGATAAATACGTACAGATCTTGTCGCTCGAGCTCCCACGAATCGAGACGGCGCCGCGACCGCGACCGCTCGGTCAGCGACATGCCCAGTGGGATCCCTCCGGACGTCACCGTGGTCGTAAACATTGTTGGCTCAAATTCCACAATGTCGGCTGACTCGAACGACACGCGGCGCCGCTTCTTGTGGGGCTTTTGGCCATTGGCGATCGCACCGTCGGTCGTCGACTTGCACCGCTTGAGATGATTCGTAGCGCGCGTCACAGCTCCCGCAATGCCGTTGTTGGTATTGTTTGTAATAGTCGTGTTGGTGTTGGAAATGTTGGCGTTCTCGATGTCGTCGACGTGGGCCGACGCGGCGTCCGCAGCCGAAGTGGCCGAGAGCTTGGCGTTGGTGGACGCACCTGTAGAATGTTCTCCTCCACCATTGTCTCGACTCGCGTCCAGAGTGTTCTTGTTCCCCGGTGACACGGTGGTGGGACCTGAGGCTGAGATGGCCTTGGCGGAAGCTGCGTTGACGACCGCTTCGGTCGATGGAACCAAAACGGCCGTTGTCATGGTGGGGAGTCGTTTGATGATGGATGGAACTGGGAATGCGGGGTGGGTGTACTCGCGTGCCGGGTCGTTCGGAGAGCGTCCCGCTTGCTTGCCTCTGCGCTTGCGTTGCTGTCACGGAGATCAATCTCGAGAGGAGAGGAGAGCTCTTCCTGTTCCAGAGAAAGCCGAGCTCCCTCCAGCAAAGGCAGCTGGTGCCATTCTTTTCTCCCACAGCCACTCCAGTCCATCCCATGCACCAATTCGAATTCAAAACAAATCGCCCAATCAACGAGCAGAGAAAAGCATGAGTAGGGGCTAGGTAAATGGAAGCCAATCACGTTACGCTATTTCAGCTGGAAGAAAGTCATGCTGTGATTTTTTGTCCCCCACTTGCTTGGCAGGTCCCAACCGAACCGTCGTGCCGCGACGGTTCAAATGCAAGATGCCAGTGATGAACGAAAGTCGGGCGCTCAACTCCGCGACCAGTATGCCGAGCAATTTTGGTACCGTACCGCCATCATTTCAAACGTCCTAAGGAATGAGGGGCAGCATGAATATAGCGTCCAGTCTGTGACCCTTTACGTTATCGTGCACGCTGCTGTAGTAACGGTATCCAGCCTGCGGTGCAACTGCGAGAAAACCTATCAAGCACACTAGTGGCCCGGTGGGGCTGCTGAGCTTGGCACTTGGAACGTGATTGACGATTGCGTCAAGGACTGGACGTACAGTACAAGTGCATTTAGCACATAAACCAGTATGTGCACACGGGGAACCGAATCGGAAAATGTAACGGGTTCTATCAAGGTGAAAGCACAAAGTGAGAATTTATGTTTGCCCTGTCTTGCATGTGCGTGTGGTACATTATCCTCTTCTGGTCCTGTCAGAGAGAGAAATTATTGAATTGTGACCCATTTTGCGCATCTGTACCGTATATATATACATTGTTTCCTAAATTACTGTTCTTGCTGATTTTTGCAACTAAAATGACATCAAAAGTGAGGTTTCATTGTAGAAATGGTGATTTCCGTCTGAACTGATCAATTTCAAGGTCTATTATTACCATATTCTGGTAGAACCTTTCAATTCTCGCCAATTTCGGAATCACACATATTTTGAAAATATTCATTGTCCTAAAAATCGGGAATCGTCAGACAGAAAAACGCAGACCAGTAAAACCCATGATGACATCAAAAGTTCTGATGGTTTTTTCACAGCACGAGGTTTTAATTCAAAACCTTGTGCTGTGAAAAAACCATTCCCACTCTGATTAGTGGCCCTCCCTCGAAAGGGAGGCCACATCGTGCGATTAGAAGACGGCCTAGAAATAAAGCAGCGCATCGGCAACCTCAACATCCGTCATGACCAGCAAAGTGCCGACGGCCGAGGAAGTGTTGGCGTTGGTGTCGGCGGCGGCGGCGACGCCGTCCGAGCCGACGATGCAGCAAATTCTCCTTCAAGTCCAACAGGCGCAGCTGCTGCAGCACCAGCAGCACCAACAAAACCAACAAGCGGCTGACGCCGAGGCCGCGGCGGCCGCCATGGGCATGGGCATGGGCATGGCGTCTATGCACGCGACGGCCTCGGGCGATGCGGACGCTGCCATGGAACTCATGAACGCGGTTAATGCTGAAGCGGCCTCCATGGCAGCGTCCATGGCAGCGGCCGCGGCCGCATCCACAACCACGGCCACGACCGCCGCTGGGGGGACGACATCGCCCACAGCTGCGGATCCTGCGTCCACAAGCGACGCATCTGCGGTCGGCAGCTCTTCGTCCAATGCGATCCGCCGAAAGAGTATTCCACTTAGCATGAAGAAGCAGGCGATCGAATGGATCTTGGGGCCTGGCAAGGGCGTGCCGTCGCGCGCTGAGAAGCACTTCAGCGCGCTGAATTGGGACGTGAGCGCGAGCTCGTTCCGCAAGTGGTGGAAGAACCGCGATAAGATCATGAACGACGCGTCCACGAAGAAGCGCATTAGCGGCGGCGGCCGCAAGCCGTATTTGGAAGAGAGCGAAGAGCGACTGCTGGTGATTGTGATCCAGGAGCGCGCCAAGAAGGACCGCGTGACGCGCAAGTGGATCGCCAAGACGGCACAGCACATGTTCCAGCGCACGAATTCCAGTTTCAAGGCGTCCGAGAACTGGGTCACCAAGTTCATCCGCCGCAACGGACTGACGCTCAAGCGTAGTTACGTCACGTACGACCACGCCGCTGCCGAGACCGGCGCGCTTGCGAACGGCGTCACGTCGGCAGCGACTGCACAGGCGCTTGCTCTTGCGGCCGGTGCGATTGAGGTCCATGAGGACGACGACGACGACATGGACGACGACATGGATGACGAGCCCGAGGACCAGAGCGGCAGTGGTGCTGCTGGGACTGCTACAGCCCAGCAGGCAGCGGATGCGTACGTCTCATTTGGACTCCCTACTCAGTTGCCCACTATTCTGACGCTGTGTTTTGGTTTTGCTTGCTGTCTACAGAATAGCCGTCTAGGTCTTCTCGTGTTGTGGGCGTCGACGAGCAAGGCGATAGCAGGATCGTATTCTAATACCGGTACCGGGAACTCTAATGTATATGTCTTGAAGGAACTCCAATAGTAATATCAGACCTCTTCGGGCGACTTGGTGAGTGCAGGCGGTCGGATTGCATGGGGCGATAGCATCGACAGATCGATTTGGGGCGTCGCCGCCGTCGGCAGCAAGTGGCGCTCAAGTCGACAGCAGCTCGTCATCGCCAGCAGCAGCACGCCCGCTGTGAACAGCGCACCGGTCGTGAAGCGAACTGCGCGAGCAGTGGCTACATCCACTACGCAGTCCATGTGATGGCCATTCTTGTCGTAGTCGCTAAGCCATCGCCAGCTCTTGACGGCCCACGCGATGGTGGCTATGCCAAAGCCGACCAGTACACAAAAGACGACAGCGTGGCCCACACGACGGCGCGAGCGCGTCGTGCCGGAGAAAGAGAACGCCCTCCACAGTATTGGACCCACGGTCGCGGAGCCGAGCGCAAGCACGATCGAGCCAAACACGATGGTACTGCCCAGCAGTAGCTCCCTTGCGGCCGCGCAGACGTTGCGACTGGTGGCCGCCTGCCGCCACAGCACGCCACTGGCGACGGCTAGCGACGCAAAGGGCAGTGCCAGCACGGTGCGCTGCACGGTCCTCGAGCAGCACGAGCAGCGCAGCAGCATCAACGCCGGGGGTGCCTATGGTACAGAGTCGCATTTTCCATAGGAACGTCTCGATATCAGAAAACAGATTTCGAACGGGTCCCACAGTGCGCGTACTATACTATACATTACCTCTTGGCCCTGAAGGACCTCCCGCACCACAGACACGATGCTCAGCACGGCAAGCACGGCGGCCGCAACGAGCCACGCGACTGCAGTGGCCGTGGCCGTGGCCACCGGCCACACTGTGGCCTGTGCGGCATTGGGGACGTCCGTGTGGAGAATGGAATATGAGCCTGGCTGGGTCTGGGCATCACTCTTTCCGGAACAGGTCCAGAAGCCGTACGCTCCGAGACCGAGTGCCAGTGCGGACAGTGACGCGTAGAAGAATGGAACGACGAGCACCTGGTGAGGCCCTTGCTTCCACTGTATGATCTGCTTGCGCACGCGGGAAGATGAGTGGATGATCCAGAGAGCAATCCATGCCAAGAAGAGGACCGCGGCCGAGATCCAGATGAATCTGGACCGGTGATGATGCCATGCCGTTGTCGAAATGGCCCTTGCTCCGTTTCCGGATGGAGAGGGTGAGGATGTCGTCTGCTGGGTGTGGACAATGACCGTCACTACGACGAGTGCGGTCCCGAGCAGTAGCGCTGTCGCCAGCGACCCTGTGACGCGGCCCTGAACTCCGGACCGCTCCCCTGCCTCGCTGCTTACGGCCATGAAGTCCCGTGGGCTCGTGATCACTGATTGAGCCGCGGTCGTTCACTAGTGTCCGTTTTTCGTGGGTTTCCCGCCACCAACTTCAAGAACTAAAAACACTTGAACCTTGGACAATTGATTTTTCGGCCTGTTCGTATTTTTAGTCGTCCTGTCCACAGCAAAAAGAATAGAACCAGAACCTTTGGTAATGGATAGCATTGCCTATCGCGATTGATCGAAGTGCATAATTTTTTGGAACCAGTGGATTTTGCCCCGTCCCACGTCACGCACTTGCGACAAGAGGTTGACTTGAAAGCAAGACTTGTCAAAGCGCTGCATTGCAGCACACACAGCAGGACAGCAAACGAAGTGTTCATCTCAACCACGGCGCGCGCACTTCGTTTATCATGTGAAAAATTCACATCCTCCCGGAGGGATTAACAGTATCCATACGGACCTCCTCGAAGGCAGAGGTATGTATTGTTACTAAGCATTGAGTCCCAAGGCATGGATACTTCAGTGTACAGTATGGTTTCACCAACCCCACGCAGATTTTTCGTCAACTCCGGCGGTCCCTGTGCCCGCCAGAAGGATAGCTGAGGTGGACGAAACTGCAGTCTGGATTCCAGCATGCTGCCTCGTCCAGGTCCACGCGGTATTTTACGTTATAGGGTGCGGGTTTCGATTTCTGATCGATGGAGGGACGCTCCCAAAGTGGACGGTCAACGATACTTCGCAAACAAACTGGTGCTGGGCATGCTTGACTGTCAAGTTGACACTCCCCTCCACTTCTTCGCGGACCGTGCAACTCAGCTGCTTTGCTGAGTCTCCAAATTTTCACTTAGTATCGATAGGATTCTTTGGCTGTACACAAAGCGCGTTCGTCCCGCGGAGGGTCTCGCCACGAGTGTGCGTTCGCAGCGAGCGCATCCCGCAGCAGTCGGTCTCTCAGTGGGAAATTCGCGTGGGAGGCTCACCGTTCGGGGAAATTCGAATTTCGATTCTCCCAGCCTTTCGTCATCACGAAGTAAAATAAAACAATGGACTACCAGTGGCAGACACTCGGCCACATACACACAGCCACGAAGTCTAGCCGATCTGAATCAATCCGCTGCGAATCCACAGTGGATCCACTGCGCAGACGGTGGAAGGTCCACCCTTTGGGCCGCGACGATGGTGACTTCACCGTGACCTTGACGTTACTGTAAGAGTTACGGACGGTGGTGACTGTGACCGCCGTCCGCGACTCTTGCCCGGATTTCCCGCTGCAGTCTCTGAAATCCCACGGTACCATTCCCGCTTTGAGGTGAGTGAGCACGCCGCTGTGATCGGCAATTCGACACTGCCTGGCGTGCGTCGTCAGTGGCAAAGCAGATGGCCCGTTTCTGTGTGTCCACAACGTGAACCTAAGTGCGTGGGCCAATCAGACGCGAGGGCGCCATTGTGTGCGTGGATTCTGGACGCCAGTCCGCGATGCGTGACAACATCGCCGAAGCCTTCAGCTCTGTCCATAAGCAATCTCCACTATGGAAATTCTGTGGTCCTGTTTTGCTGACGATATCGTCGGGAATAACGTGCACAAGGACCGGATACAGAACAGTCTTTCCCGTCCAGGCCCTGTTCACCTGGACCGGACCGGAGGGAACCCCTACCTTCCGATGCTCGCGAATCAGTCCTCACTTCTTCTTTCTCCACGCTCGGGATAATTTCCGGAGTCCACCCGTTCTCGTCCAGAACCTCACCTTTGTTTCCAGACCATGAGCAAGCTTGTTCTCATTATCGACGGCGACGAAGCGCAAGAGCTTCTCCGTGGATCGGCGGCGCTGCAGATCGATCTTGTCGACGCGCTCGTGGAGCGCGAGCCCGAGCCTCATGAGCTCGCCTCCGATGAGGACTCGCGCTGCAAGTACCTGAGCAAACGGTGCCTGCGCCAGCGTGCGACCAAGGCCAAAGGCGAGCCACACAAACTCTGCACCTTCCACCGCGCCAAGGCGATCGTGAACCAGCGCCGCCTTGAGATCAAGAAGCGCGGACGCAGCGAACTCGATGCCGTGACGCCTACTGCCGACTCGCCGAAAACTCCGCGCAAAGCTTCCAAACGGCAGCGGTCTGCGAGTGCGATCCAGAAAGCTTCATCCAACGACAACGCACAGGCACCCCGCAAGCGCAAGCGCGCTAAAGAGTCACCCGCGACCACGACGACTGTGATGCTGCCAGCGATCGACGTCGACGACTTGCTTCCGCCTGTCGAGTATGCGACCAAGACGAGCATCTACTCCAACAGTAGCACATCGTGGCTGTCTCCACGCGACGTCTTTGACCTCGAGCCGTTTCGCACGCCGGCGACGCTTTTCCCAGAGGATCTCGAAGCCGTGCGCGGACTCGTGGACTCCGACGTCGTATCCGACATGGAGCAAGCCTTCTCGTGGAATTTCCAGGTGTGAGAGATTGAAAATACGACGGTCGTATTTATTTTATTTTTATTTGTTTTTGGTTTGATTTCACAGTCGTGGTCCACAGCGTGGATCAAGTGTGAAAACAGAAAAAAAGAAAGCTTGAAAATGCACAAAAAGGAAAAAAGAAAAACTAGGGACTATCCGGATATGTGGAAGAGGGTCTCCGCTCGTCTCTACGCCGCTTGCTTGATGGCCGTGGCGAGCGCCACAAACGACTCCTGCGCGCGGTGCCACTGCTGCTTGGTCTCGTCACTCGCAGCCTCGTTGATGGAGGCGCCGCCGCGCTGGAGCAGCGCCTGCAGCGCCTCGGCGCGGCCGCGGTTGTACAGGAGCACGCGCAGCGTCTGCAGGTCGTGGCCTTCCATGGCCCGAGTGAGGCAGTCCGTGAGCAGCTCCGCCGACGGCGCCGGCGGGTGGTACAGCAGCGTCAGCACGATCGTCTGGCAGAGCCGCTCGTCTTCGTCGTCGGCGGGCGTCGTGGCCTCGCCGCTGGAAATCTTGCTCACGCCCTGGGCCGACAGCAAAAACTCAATCAACTGCGGAAGCAGCACAAAGCGAGCTGACGGGTGGAGAAGCGGCAGCGCGCGGCTCATGAGCCGCTTGCCCTTGGCGACAGACAGGATCCGGTGGAGCTGCTCGACGTTGCACGAGACGGGCGCTTCTTCCGTGGTGGGCGACACAGCTACGCCCAACAGACCGGCCAACTCTAGCAGCAGCGTCGTCGTGCGCGTGCGCAATTCGGCCAACGCCGGATCCATGCTCTGTGCGTCCATCGAGTGGAACTGCTGCACGTTGACGCCACGCGCGTCCAGCAAATGGCGCGCGTCCTGGAGCGACAGCAGACACTGCAGACCGCGGTCAATCTGCGTGCGCTTGTTCCACAGGTCGCTGCCAAACACTTGCTTCTTGGCCTTGACGACCATGGATGATCCAGACGAAGACGGCTTGGACGGCTCCTCGGACGACTCGGCCGCATCGGCGGGAGTAGTAGAAGAAGCCTCAGTGCTGTCGGCGGACGGCTTGTCGTCCTTGCTGTCCGTGGCAAAGTTGAGCAACTGCCGCGGGCGATAGAGACTGCGCGTATTGTTGCGGCCGAGCACGTGGTTCTCGGTCTCCCACTCGCGCGACTTGGCCGCACGCGACGAGTCGACCGTGTCGACCGACTTGATGTGCTCGAGCTTCCACGACGGAAGCGGCAGCCCGCGCCCTCCTGGGCGAGGCACGGGCCCACGCGACCGCTTCTGCACATAGTTGTGGAAGTAGTAGTCGTCGCTGAACGGGTCGCTCGAGCGGATCCACTTGGTCTGCGCCTGCACGACGAAGTTGATATCGCGCGGGGTCATCATCTTGAACCGCGGTGCAAAGTTGGGCGGCGGCATCTGCATCATCGGCGGGGGGTACGGCATACCTCCCGGTCCCCCTGGCGGAGGAGGAGGCGGATGGGGTCCACGCATGTGGTGCATGTGCATGTGCGGTGGAGGAGGTCCGTGCATGAACGGAGGCGGCGGCGGTCCACCCATATGCATGGGATGCATCGGTGGAGGAGGCCCACGGCCGTGGGGCGCCTGTGGGTACCCATACTGCGGATGCGGTGGATGCTGCGGGTGGTGCATGCCTGGAGGTGGAGGACCGTGCGGCGGAGGGGGTGGGCCGGGCTGGTACTGCTGCTGCTGTTGATGCTGGGGCGGCGCCCGTGGCGGTGGCAATTGCTGTTGCCACGCATTGGGCGGCGGTGGAATCGCTGACGGCGCCGGTACACCGGGCGGTGGCGCCACGGCCGTCGGCTTGGGGGGAGTGACCACATCGTCATCATCCAGTCCTAGCGCCTTGAGGCTCGGAAGCTCGTTGGCGTCCAGATCGTCGGACGCGTCGTCCTTGCCGGACGGAAGCGCCGACTGGTTCGAAGAAGACGCGAGCTGCGAGAACGCCTGCTGGCCGCGCGCCCACTTGAGGTCCGTCTCGGTGGGGGCCAACCCCGGCGGCGCACGTGCAAATCCCGGTGGCGGCTTGCTGGCCGTCGTGGCGGTCGGGGCTGGCTTCGTGCCGGTGCCCAACGTGCTGTTGAGTGAGTCGTTGAAGTTGCCCATGAACACGGCCGAGAACGCGTCGTTGAAAAAGAGCGACGAGCCGCCTAGCGACGGCGCGGACGCGGTCGTGTCGTCGGCGTCCGCCGGCCCCAGGAGGTCGTGGGCGCGCAGGTCTTCGAGCAGCGACTCGTACTTCTTGTCGTCGACGCTCGCAGAGGTAAAGAAGGCCGGGAGGCCGTCCGGAGAGGCCGAGAAGCCGCCGAACGCGTCGTCGCGGCGCGCCATGTTCGACCTGTGGATATCCGTGGGGAGGAAGACGACGTGGCGGGAGGGTGAGGAGGGACAGGAAGGGGCTCTCTATTTGAGGGTGATTCCATAATTCGGGACACGAGGGACACTGCTATCCCGTGTTTGAGGGATTGAAGGGATTTTCTGATGGATTGATGGAACTTTGCGAATCAAATATCCCATGGATATGGCGTCGCAACGGCGGCGACTGCGGGCGAATGCCTCCTTCAGTTCTGGAATTTCCAACACGCGAGCGCGACCAGATCCAGTGATATAAGTATGGGAGGTGGACGAGACTCTCGAGGCGGACGTCGTGGCGGCGGTCGCGACGGTGGCCGCGGTCGCGGCCGCGCGAACGTGGACACGAGCATGGACTTGCCCGGCGTGCTCTACAGCCAATACCCGTTCCGTGGCGGTGTGGACCAGCGCTACGACATGATGCAGTTTGTCCGTGCGGCCGCGGCCTGTGACGCGACGTTGCTGAACGAATTTCTCCTGCGGCTCGGCCACAACGACGTTTCCATGGACAAGCTACGTGCCGTGGCAGCCGCGCGGTTCAGTGTGGCCGATCGCACGTTCCAGGACGTGACGCTGCCGCTGCTCACGCTGTTGGGCAGCCGCGCGTTTCTGGATTCTGTCCACACGACGGACGTCAAGCGCGTGCTGCGCGTCGTGCTGCTGGGCGAGCCGCTGTTTCTCCGGCGCGTCCGCAACTGTCTCGAGCACGATACAGCGGTGCTCCACGCCCACGGACTGCTGGCCACAAGTGCGGACGCGGTCGCGCGCGTGCTCCATGCACTCGTGCGCAAGCTCCCCGACAGCGCGCAGGACGACGACGTCTACGACCTCATTTGCGCCGTGTGCGAATGGGTCCACACTTGCGAGTACGTGCAGCTTTTAACCAGCGCGGCGACCACGCTCGACGACGCGCTGGAGATGTGCATGGAGCTCGTGCCGGCGCGACGCGTACACCACGCGGACCAGTCACCAGCCACAGTGGACTATCTGATCCGCGGCCTCCGCGCGGGACTATCGCTGGCTGGTGAGGACCCTGGTCCAGAGGCGTACTCGCGTGGTCCACGCCATGACAATGACGCCGCCGATTTCCGCTCTGTGCGCGTGATCCCCACAGATCTCGAGATGCGCTGCCTTGAGCCGCCGAATCTACCGACGCGGACGCGTTTAACCGCGGGTGTGGACGCGGATGCGGATGCGGCCATGGAGCAGCATTTAGACCTCCATTTCCGGCTGCTGCGTGAGGACGTGCTGGCACAAATCCGCCGTGGAGTCCAGTGGGCGTTGCGGCCGGCCACACTGGCCGCCTGTCTCCACGCCCAGCAGTGGACGCCGCCGCCGCGTGAGGCCAATGTGCCGCTGCTGAACGTGGCGCTGGATGCACGGCTGGAACAGTTGCACGGATCGATCTACCGCGGCGTCATGTTCCAGATCTCGGCCAAGCAGCCTCTCATCGGGAAGAAGAAGCCTTCGAAGGCCCAGCTCAAGGAGTTCTGGGAGCGCGAGCAGCGGTACAAGCAGGGCTCACTCGTGTGCATTGCCGTTGGCGTTGGTCAAGACCACGACGAAGAACAACATGAAGAAGAAGAAGAACAGTTCCCACGGTACGCACAGCTTGGCGCACGGGAACTGATCTTTGCGACAGTCGCCGAGAACAATCCCGCGGATCTGTTCTCGAACGTGGAACGGTTCTCGGTGCGGCTCGCGCTGCTCGAGGGGAACCGCACGGCGGAGCTCGTCACGAAACTCACGGACCCCAAGCAGAAGAACCTGCTCATGGAAGTGCGCGGGCTTTTCTTTACGGCCTACGAGCCGATCCTACGGTCTCTGCAATGGCTCGACGCACGCACGCTGTCGCCGTCGCTCCAGCAGTGTCTCTATGGCGACCACCAGGCCGCGTGGCAGCAAAAGCCGGCGTACGCTCGACCGCTCACGACGTACAATCTCCAGTTCCTCGTCAAGCCCAATCCCCCGCTTCGCGTGGATCTGCAGCGCGTCCCGGGCGACGACTACGCGACGCTTGTGCGCCACTTGCACGCGTACGAGCAGCGCGGGCTGCTGACGCTCGACAGGTCGCAGTGCGAGGCCATGGCCGCGGCGATGACCCAGCAAGTGTGTCTCATCCAGGGCCCGCCCGGCACAGGCAAGAGCTACGTGGGCACCAAGATTGTGCGCGCCATTTTGAACCAGCGCGTCCAGACGGGGCCCATTTTGTGCGTGTGCTACACGAACCACGCGCTCGACCAGTTTCTCGAAGGGCTCGTGGAGGACGGACTGCCGCTCGACGCGATTGTGCGTGTCGGCGGCCGCAGCAAGTCGGAGCTGCTCGAGAAGCGCTCGCTCAACGTGCTCAAACGCGCGTCACTGCAGTCGCGACAGGAGCAGCAGCGCTTTGGGAAGATCTTTAGCGAGTGCCGCACGATCGAAGAGACGTACTTTGACGGGTTTGTCGCGGCGTCGACGTCGTCGAGTTCGTTTCAGAAGTGGATGGAGATGAACCAGTGGGACGAGTATGCCGAGATTGTCGGGCTGGAAGACGACGACGGATTCCAGGCGCAGGGGCAGAGTAACAAGGACAGGAAGCAGCGCTGGCACGCGTGGGAGCAGGGCGCGAAGCGAGGGGCGGACGGGATGTGGGCGCTGCCGCTGGCGACGCGCCAGGCGCTGGTCGATTTGTGGGAGACGGAGTGGCGCGACTCGGCACGCGCGTCCATCGACGCGTACCTCGACAAGTACCGAGAGAATGTGCAGGAGGCCGAGCAAGTGAATAACGCGAACCTGCTGCGGATTCTGCGGGCCAACAAGGTCGTGGGCGTGACCACGACGGGCTGTGCAATCCACCAGGCGCTGATCCGCGCGCTCGCGCCCAAGATTGTCGTGTGCGAGGAAGCCGGCGAAGTGCTGGAGGCCCACTTGCTGGCGTGTCTCTCGGAGGCGACCGAGCAGCTCATCCAGATTGGCGACCACATGCAACTGCGGCCCATTCTGAACGAGCACGAGCTCAGCCGCGATCGGCAGAGTTCGGGGGCTCGGTACGATCTCGACGTGTCCATGTTTGAGCGCCTCGTGGACGAGCGTGGCAGCGGCTCCACGCGTGTGCCGGGCGCACTCGTGACGCTCCACGTGCAACGCCGCATGCGGCCCGAGATTTGTGACCTCGTTCGCCACACGTTGTACCCGCAGCTTGAAGACGGACCGCAGGTCTTGGACTATGAGCCGACACGAGGGTTTACGCACAACCTCTGGTTTCTGGACCACGACGAGCG
Source organism: Pythium phragmitis (assembly GCA_023335925.1). Lineage (NCBI taxonomy): Eukaryota > Oomycota > Peronosporomycetes > Pythiales > Pythiaceae > Pythium > Pythium phragmitis. The sequence goes on from JAADVZ010000415.1 coordinate 12,681, forward strand.
CGAAGATACAGGCGAGTTGTCCCACGCGAACGCCTTTGAGGCCGAGCTCATTGTCGAGCTCGTCGCGTACGCGATCAAGCAGGGCTATGGGCTGGACGAGATTACGATTCTCACGCCGTACCTGGGCCAGTTGGTCCAGATTCGCCGTCGCCTCCAGGCCAAGAACTTTCGGTTTGCGCTGGATGAGAAGGACGTGCAGGCACTCCACGCTGCGGGCGTGGACAACTTGGAGAAGGAGGAGAAGGACGAGGAAGAGAGCAAGACGGAGATTCACGGCCGCCGCGACAGCGTGGTCGTCAAGACGCTACGGGACTGTGTGCGGCTCTCAACGGTCGACAACTTCCAGGGCAACGAGTCGCTGCTCGTGTTTATCTCGACCGTGCGCAGCAATCCGCGTGGCACGACGGGCTTTCTCAAGACGTTCAACCGTGTGAATGTCATGCTGTCACGCGCCAAGAGTGCCATGTATCTGCTGGGCTCAGCGTCGACCGTCCGCCGCTCGCCCAAGGCCAAAATGTTTAATGGCGTGCTAAACATTTTGGAGGACAGTGGTGCCATGGGCCGGACGATTGGGCTGCAGTGCCAGCGCCATGGCGCGATCACGCAGGTTGCCACGGCCCAGGAGATTCGAGAGCTTTCGCCGGACGGCGGCTGCCGCGTGCCATGCGACCAGCGGCTCCGCTGCGGCCACAGCTGTCCGCGGTTGTGCCATGCGGATGACGAGCGCCACGTGGCAGCGATCTGTCTCGAGCCCTGTGTCAAGCGCGTGGCCGCGTGCGGTCATTTGTGCCAAGCGCGATGCCACGAGGTCTGTCGCTGCCGTGAGACTGTGGACAAAGTCGAACTTCCGTGTGGCCACTCGCTCCACAACGTCAAGTGTGCGGACGTCCACAGTAAGGTGTCCACACTCAAGTGCCGTACGAAGGTGAAAGTGCGGCTGCCGTTCTGTGGCCACGTGCGGGATATGCCATGTCCCCAGGCGCAGGCGCTGGAACGCGCGGTCCGCAAAAACGACTGGGCGGCCGTGTGGACGCTGAGTGTGCAGTGCGACGCTGTGTGTGGCGGTCCGCAAGACTGTGGCCACGCGTGTCAGCACGCCTGCGGCCGCTGTCTCGCGAGCAATTTGGTCGGACCTGCGGAGGCGGCCGTGCGGACGGACATGGAGGAGGCGGCCGCACAGACGAAACGCGGCGACCACCACGCGGCCGCGTGTCGCCACGCGTGCGAGCGTCCACTACTGTGCGGCCACACGTGCGCGAGCTATTGCCACGCGGCCGGCGAGTGTCCGCCGTGCGAGGCGCCGTGCCGCAACGAGTGCGTCCACTCGAAATGCCCGCGCAAGTGCCACGAGGCCTGTGCGTCGTGTGCGGACGCGTGCGCGTGGTCGTGTCCCCACGTGGGCGCCTGTGACTTGCCCTGTGGCTCTCCATGCACGCGCGTGCCGTGCGATCTGCGGTGCACCAAGCGACTGGCGCAGTGCGGCCACCAGTGTCCTGGGCTCTGTGGCGAGCCGTGTCTCTCGAGTGCGTACTGCCGCGATTGCCCAGCGGAGATCAGCACGCACCAGGACGACGTGGTGGACCACGTCATGTTCTCGACGCTCGCGGCCCACGACCCGAGCGAGTCGCCGCTCGTGCGACTGCGCTGCGGCCACTGCTTTACGGTCGAGACGCTGGACGGGTGGCTGGGGATTGGCGGCTTCTACGAGCGAGAGGGCGACGCGTGGGTGGCGGTCCGGCCGCTGCGTGCACCGCAGACTGGAGACGCGCAGGTCAAGGGCTGTCCGACGTGCCGCGCGCCCGTGGCCGGCGTGTTTCGCTATGGGCGGCTGATTAATTTTTACCATTTGCACCAAAGCGAGCTCAAGTATTTACAAGAAGCGATGGCGGCGGTCGCAGTGTCCGCGGCCACACGGAGCGGACCGAGTCCGCTCTCGAGCAGCAGCCGCAACCGCCAGATCGTGGCATTCCGTGCACTGTGGACGAAGCCCACACCGACCCAAGAAGTGTCGACCAAGGAGAGCAGTCGGCTCGCGCGCATTGGCAGCACGGGCGAGTCGCTCAACCTCGCGTCGTTCCGCAGCATCATGCAGCGCCAGGCCGTGCTCGTGCTGGGACTGGAGCTGCTGGCGCTGCTCGTGGAGAAAGTACAGACGCTCAACGTGAGTCCAAGCAGCGAGATGGCGCTGCGCCAGACGTACACGGAAGGCCGGGAGGTCGAGGCCTCGCTGCGTGCCATGGCACGGGAGTCGAACGCGCAGCGGTCTGCTCATGAAGTGACTTTGCGCGGCATGGAGCTCCGCGTCGCGTGGCTCCACCATGGGCGCGACACTGAGGCGGCCCGCCAAGGTGTCTTGCAAGAATTAACGGACGCTACACGCGTGTTGGTGATGAGTGGTGCGTCTGAGGAGATGCGGACGCGTGCCGCGCGGCTAGAGGAGATGGCAAAGCGTTTGGGCCACTTGACGCCGCAAGAAAAGGACGAGATTTTCCAGGTGTTTGCCAAGGGCAATGACGCGTTTGCCCAGGGCTTTGGCGGCCGCTGGTACCAGTGTCCGTCGGGCCATCCGTACGTGATTACGGAGTGCGGCGGTGCCATGCAGCGATCAAACTGTCCCGAGTGCGGCGCCGCGATCGGCGGGGAGAACCACCGACTGGACGCGTCGAATGCCTCGGCGGAGGCCTACTTTTCGACGTAGGCAAATGTATGGATGCTGTTATGTAATTGAATTAATTTTCTGTTGGGATAAAAGTGGATTATATTCAATTATAATAATTGAAAGACTCGCCATTTACAGCACGGTGACGTCGCCGACAAGCATGCGGTGGTCGCTGATGTAGACGCCGTCGATAATGTTGTTGAGGATGTCGAAGCGCTGCACCGTGTAGCGGTTCTCGTTCGCGGGCCCGAGCCAAATGTAGTCGAACCGCGCGATGGGCGTGGTCGACTTGAAGCCCGTGAACGTGCCGGCGTTCGTGCCAATGTCCTTGACGTAGCCCGTGTTTACGAGCGCCTGGTACGCGTCGCCGCCGCCCTGCGAGTTGAAGTCGCCCGTGAGCTGCACGGCGAGCGGGCCCCAGAGGCCCTGCACGGCCTTGATGCGGTTGACCACGACCTTGATCCCTTCGCTGCGCGCCTGGGAGCTCACGTTGTCGAGGTGTGTGTTGGCGTGGAGGAAGCGCTTGCCCGTGGTGAGCGACTCGAACACGGCGATGGTCACGACGCGGCGGCTGCCGGCGCCCCATCCGAACGACACGACGTCGGGCGTGGGCGAGAGCCACTTGGTCTCCGAGTACAAGAGCCGGAGCGCGTCCGTGCGGTAGATGATGGGCGAGAATTCGCCTTTGGACTTGCCGTCGTCGCGGCCGACGCCGACGTGGTCCCAGTTGGAGCCGAGGCCGTTCTTGATATCTTTGAGCTGGTTGTCCAGCACTTCCTGAAGCCCAAAGACCGTGACGGCACCCGCGGGGGCACTCGCGGCCGTGTCCTTGAACTGCTGGATAGCGAAGCGCTGGCGACAGCGCGTGGCTGTGATGCCGCAGAAGAGGTCCCACCAGGGCTTTTCGCCCGACTCGGGCGACGACGTGGCGTACCGCACGTTGAACGAGACGACGCGCACAGGCTGCGGCGCGGCCTGCGCGGCGGTCGCGAGCAGCACCATCGAGGCGAGGGAGGCGAGCCACTTCATGGTGAGGACGAGGACGGGAGGAGGAGGAGAGGAGGGGATTCGTTTGGTGGCGAATTGGAGAGTGAGAGAGGAGATCATTGCTGCTGCAGACCCTGGTGGGTGAGAGTCTTCTCAGTCAGAGTCCCATTGCTCACCAAAGAGTGTGGCTCTTCCGTTGACGGGCAGTCGAATCTGCCCATCGATGATCGATGGGCAGATTTGATCAGAGCAGAAGCGCAGAGTGGGACGCCGAGACAGGTCTGGTTGAGAGCAGGTTATTTGTTTATACAGTTTTAAATGGATATGATACTGATAGTTTGATAATCATTTATCGACTGCATATCTATTAATGGAGTTGTCTGTGACACGCGCGATGGGAGGTCACTCTGTGACTCACGATCCATCACCTGGTAGTCACGCACAAAAACGGGCCGTGTTGCCATTGTCAGTCACTCTGGATGTCACTGCTGATAGATGATCGCGACTGGTTTTACGGTCATGAGGACTGTGTCTGGGTCGCGATCACGACCGGAAGAGAACGAGATGGCCACTGCGTAATGCGGACGCAGGCGAGGCGAACGAACAGTCTTTCGGAAAGACTCGTGACGAAATGCCTGCGGAGTATTTACTGTCCGATACACGGATACTGTGGGCACCATCTCCGCTGCGGTCCGCAGCGAGATTCCAAAATACTATGTTGAGTTATCTTAGGACCAATATCGGAACGGTCGTGCATAGTACTGTATCAGCCTTCGCCCAAGCGTTCTTCGGCACAAATTGGACGTTCACTTTGTCAAACTTGAGCACGTTGCCGTCCTTGTCCTTCAGGTTGTGGCTGCTGACGTTGCCGACGAGCAGGAGGATCTTGCGGCCCTCCATCTTCATTCTCGAGTCGAGTTCGGCCACCCAGGCACGAAAATATGTAGGCCGTCCTTCATCCCTTTTCGGAATGGGCATAGTGAACCAGCGGATTCGCGACTTGGTTACCGCTCCCAACCCAGTGGATGGACTCTTGTTGGAGCCGAAAGGGAATGGGCATTGCTACCGTTCGAATGACCAGCAACGGAAGCCACTCTATTCTGCTTGCGTTGGTGCAAACCGCCATTGCGACGCGAGTCTTGTCCTGCTTGATGCCGTGCAGCTTTGCATCCACTGGTGCTATCGTGTAGATAGCCAACTCGCCACAGGAGATAGGTAGCGCCGAGTGCGGGGGTGAGCTTGGGGGACTGGGTCTCTCTCTCGAGAGAAGTGCTATGATATTGTAGGACCGTGGCCTGTGGGTGTGCTCGCCGTGAGGCCTATGCGATCGCAAAGGTCGATGGCGATCACGCGTCCCCTCCAATCTCTGAGCGAGCTCTGGCACCATGCGCTGAAACTCAAGACCACTTTCGAATGAGAAGGCTATGAATCTGCCCACGGAACGAAAATCAAACAACGCGGGAAGGTGAACCAGTAGTACAAAAAGTATATATCGTCTTGGTCACTAGACCTCAACCGCGTGTATCTTTGGGCCGGATGGAGAGATCACTGCTCCTCACGCTCGATGGCTATGAAGGGCAATCACAGCAGACACATGTTAGATACAGATAGAAGGAGGATGAGAGTATGCAGAGGCGTACCGCCCGTGTTATAGTGGAGCAGCTTCTCGATGAGGTCGACGTGCGTGAGCATCATGCGGCGGCAGCAGTAGCGCTTGAGCGCGAGTTCGTCCAGCGCGTCGCGCTCCGTGTAGTCGGCGCGCAGCAGGCCGAGGTACGTCTCCCACTTGTTGGCGAGCACCTTGCCGCACGTGAAGCACCGCACAGGGACGATCATATTCGGCGTTGGATGGAGCTCTTCAGACTGAAGAGCTCTGTTGGTGGGATGGCTGTTGGGGGGAAGGCACCCTCCAGTAACATTTTCCGCCAATCATATGGATGGGTACGCTCTCCACGTAACCCGACATGTGGAGAGTACTGTATGGTTCGTCTAAAGTGCGATTTAGAACATTAGTGGATATGTAGAAATAAAGAAGACTGGGAGAATGGAGCAGGGCGAGCAAGCTGCTAGCGCCGCTGTGGATGCGCCAGCGGAGGAGAAGAGAGCAGAGGAAGAGGACGTAACGATGGAGGATGCGATGGCCGTAATCGCGACGAGTCGGCCAATGAAGAGACGGCGAGCGTCGCGTCCGACGGCACTATCGATCTAGAGCAGATGCAGCTGGAGGAGCAAGATGCAGTTGAAGAGGAATCGAATGCTGTCGAGCCAGAGGTTGAAGCGGTGCCATTGCCCACAGCAGACGAGAAGGACGAGGAGACACCAACGGTCGAATTCACCGCGTCAGTCGCGCCTCCGGATGCCAATCCAATCAGCACGAACGACACCAAAAGCACCAACAGCAGTGATAGCAGCAGCAGCAGCGATAGTGATAGTTCAAGTAGCAGCGATTCCGACTCGTCGGGTTCCGACATTGAAGACGTGACCGACCAGTACAAGCAGGCGGAGACTCAACGGGCGCCGCTGCTTCGTACAATGTCCGAGGCCGGTGATGACGAGGACGACGACGTGGACGCCAAGGAGTGGTTTGAGGGGGCGCAGCCGACGCTCGAGGCGGACGGTGTCGTGGAGGCGCCGCCGAAGAAGACATTTTCCTCACGCCCCTCCGGCCCGACCCGAAGCTGGAGCGCGGATCGGCCACCAAGCGGCAACGACCTCGAGACGAAGCGATGGGCCGGGAAAGCGCCGGCGAAGAGACGACGTCGAGCGAGCCCGAGCCGACCAGCGACGGCGAATGGGAGGTGTGGGTTCATGCGTCCCAAATCTGTCCTAATTTGTCCCAAACGCGACCTGGCACCATCTTCAACGTTGTGATAAACGTAGTGTCTATATACCACCAGAGAACCTTTTATGTATCTATAGAACGTCTTCTCCAGGGTGTCCTAATTCGCCCCAATCTGGCCCACGTCCTAATTCGTCCCAATCTGTACCAATCTGTCCTATTGTGTCCCATTATGTCCCATTCTACCACAAACGGTTCGCACCGTTCGTTGAACCGGATTCAGTAAACGCACAGTGTGAGCACTGCGTGAACGGATCGGCGGTGACGCGAGTGCATTGCCGAGCCGCAGCACAAGCTGACGTGAGTCGAGACGCTCCATGTGAAGGCGAGGCACGACTGGGCGCTGTTCAGAGTGGCACGTGCCTCTAGTTTCACAGACGACATCAGGGTCGCAACTCGACCTCGACAACGCGCGGGCCTCAACCGACTTCATCCGCGATGCCCGTTGCACGAGTGCTTGCGCGCATGAAGAAACAACGTCGCCAGTGCCGTACGGCTCTTCTGAGCGGTCGAGCAGCAGCCACGCAGCGTCTTCTTCACAGATGACGAACGGCGAACTACTTGCTCGTGCTGGAAGCGTCGAGCTACGCCACGTGCTTCGTGATCCCTGCGTTTCGCCTCGGTCGAGCAGCAGCACCGAACGGTCGACAAGATGTACATTTCTAGTAGGTTTCTGTCCACTCCCCTTCACAGTAGAAATTTTCTTCTGTGAACGGAGTGGACAGAAACCACTGGTCTTGACTCCAGGAGCTCCAGCAGCGGTTTGCGGGCCATCGTCCGCGTTGGTCTGGTGTCAAAGTCGTGGAGCCCAAGACTGACGCGGCATGGAGCGACGGCGATGGGGCCGATGAGGTTCGCGTAGAAGATCATGGACGGGTGCCCAACAAACAGCCAGTACACTCCTGACGCCCACGCGAGAACGAAATTACACGAGAGACGCACACCACGGAAGGCGCTCTGGGGAGAAACACGAGCGCGGGAACGTGCTGTGCCGAATGAAACGAGTGTCGCGACTTGTTGGTGAATGCACATTCGTTCTTCTCGTGGTAAAGCGGCGAGCCCGGTGTCCAGAGGGAGCATCTCGAGCCGCCACAGCTCGAGCCGCTAGTCGATCTGGAACGCTGGCATAAGCAGGCGGTTGACGACGATGATGAGCCCATGGACAAGTGGTGGATCCATGTGCGGCGCACGAACAGACTGTTGTGGTGTGGCTGCCAGGTCTGCGACGTGAGCGCGATGCGTGGGCAAAGTTGGGGGGAGACACCAACACAGCGCACCGTCCCCACTTCACGAAATTGCTGCGCACACGTGTGGCCCCTCACGTCGTCTGCATTTTGTTCCTGCGGCGACACGTCGCTGTCGTCCAGCGGCTGTGTGGACGTGGCGCAGCAGCAGAACGAAGAGCTGCATTCGTTCGCCAACGGTTTTCTTCGCTTTTCATCGGGTCTACACATGCGCTGGAAGCATGAGAACGCGCATACGATCCAACAACAAGAAGCGCGTCTAAACGTACCAATCCCTGTCAAAGCGCGTGGACATCTTGGCCTCCACATGCCCGTGTGCGTGGCCGCGACCTCTTTCATTCTTCGTGTTATGAAGGAATGACGATCTGCATCGCCCATATCGCGTTAGGTTCGACTCGTTTATGCGAGACCGCAATTACGCACGTCTCATATATCCCGTTAAGTCCGTGTCTACCTATGCCAGCATCCGCGATCTTGGAGAGCTTCTGCCACCTCCATTGGTCACCTCTGACAGGAAACCGTTGACCCGGAAACTCGCCTTCGTCTCCGCGTGAGTGTTTCTTATTGCCGCCACATGAAGTGTGATGGGCGAAGAGCAGACTCATCATCGATCAATACGTATTAGTACAATTATCAGAACACACATCACCGCTTCAAGATGGGTTTGTTCCGTGGAGAAGGTGGCACCTACTCCACGAAGCAAATCGACGTCACGTCACATTCCTTCCCAATCATCGGTGTCCGATCCTGTCCTGCCACGAGCCGCTGGAACCATCCCCATGTCTCAGCCGGTGGCATCCACTTTCTATGAGGTCACTCTGAGGTAGACCACAACAAATCGCCCATGTTTTTCTTGTCCGCCTTGTCCGTCCACGCAAAGCTCGACGACACCCGCAAACCCGGATACGCCTGCAGCACTTTTACGAAAGCTCCACCCAGTTGACGGAAACCCTCCCACAGCTTCTCAACTTGCTCTGGACTCGCCGACTCAGAGACCACGGCTTCCACTTCGATCGTTCGATGCAGAGACCTCGGGCCACGGTTCACCATAATGCGGCACGGAGCAACGCCCTCTTCCTTGTACATGATCCAGTCCGGCCCAGCATCAAACGTGAAATCCCGACGCACGCTCGCGACCACCAAGTGAGCAAAAAACGGTGGCGGCAAGCCAGACTCGAAATGGTACTCCCAGTGGACCCGCACGGCTTCGCCTTCGAGTGACCGTGTCGTGTTGATCCGCAAAATGTCGCCGAGAAAGAGCCACGCGGCTGGTGTCTTGGTCTGCCACAATGCCGGCACGATCAGATCTGAGTCCCACTCCATGGCACGATACTCGTCAGTTGAATCCACCAAGTTGAACGCTTGCAGCGTCTGCTTCATCGCCTTCATCGCCTTCATCTGCTTCCGCTTGCCCCCGTCATCTCCAGAGTCTAGTCCCACACAGTAATCCATCGCCTTCAGGTCATCGTACGGCAGGTCTGGCCCGTGTTCTTGTGATTGAAGATCTGGCGGATAAAGTCGATCAGCAGTAGAGGTTCCAGAATCACGATATTCCCGAACAATGCGACGCCCAGGTCTTCATTCCACAAGACGTCACTGAGATCATGGAGCGTCTGGAGAATGGTACGACACAGATCTAACCCCAGCTTAACTGGGAGCGAGTCCACGGGCGCAAACACTTCTGAGATCAGTGTGGCGATGCCATTGGTCTTGGTTGCTTCTCAGACTCGCACGATCTCACTCAATACTCGAGTGTACGTGTCAGGCATCTCGAAGCTGTGGGTTTGGTGGTGACGACGTACTGAACAGTCGTGTTGACTTCCTCCAATTTGGTCATGAGACATTCCTTTAGGAGTTCTTCCGTCACATTGTTGTCTTCGAGCGCGTCTTTTTTTGTCGCGATGAACACAAACTCGGCGTCGGGCTGCCGGGCGACAATGAGATGTACCCAGCGCATCACTGAGTCTTCGACAAACTCTTCCAGCAACTTGGTCTTCTGGAAATCGTGATCCGTAAAGATCACGGCTTGCATGTACGCGATCGCGAACGCCCCGAGATCGACGCACACGAGATACAGCGTGCGTGGTGAGAAGAAGAGCGAGTGAGCCACTTGGTACGCGTTCTGTCCGGCGAAATCCCAAAAGGTCACCTCGTGGATCTTGCGTTTGCCATCATTGGCAGTGTGGGACTCGGGGAAGCGCAGTGGGAAGTCGTCGATGCCAATTGTGCGGTCATCCACGTCTTCAAGTTGAGAAGTGCGCCTCTCGAAGTCACTGAGAAGTGAGAGGAGCCCGGTCTGGCTGAGCCGAGACTTTTCTCTTTCGTCCCATCTCTTGTTCCTTTAAAGTGTGGGTCACCAAAATATAACTCAGGTCTCTGAAAATATATATGGCTTCAATGCTCAACCTGTGAAAACAGATGTGTGAGTGTGGACCACATCTACTGCTTGAACCCATTTGCGAGCTCGTTGGTGAGACAGCTCGTTCCCAGTTAATAATACACAATGCAAAAACCTTCGCGACCGGTTCGATCGTGGCGAAGACGTTGGCTGCTTCACGATCAGTTGAAGGCTGACGACTCGACCTCGAAGAAGCCGACCACGCTGTGAGCAACACTGGCAAGTCGCGCGTGCCATGCACTCGGCTTGGCGGCTTCGAACTCTTGGTACTGCATGGCTGCGCGGCATGGCGAGTGTCTGAGACATCAAATATCCACTGGCCCACCAAACTGAGTCTGCAGTGGGCAATCGTGCCCAATACTCAGCCTCCCGGTCGTATCGTGCGCGAGCGCGTCGACGAATGATCGAGGGTGACATACTAAATCAGTAGCGGCATGGAATATGTAGCCACATGGAAAGGCACTACCACGACGATTAATAAGCGACGCATGAAGATCGAGCAATCAAGTCTTGTACGATTATAAAGCACCACATTTACCTTTCACCATCGATGTCCTCCACACATCCCACCATTGGTATCAATCACCTCCTTTTGACCCCTTTCTCGCGAGGCGCTGGAACCATTCCCACGTCGCGACCGGCGGCATCCAATTGACAAACGACGGCATTTCGTCCGACCAGATCAGGCGCTTCAGAGTGACCTTAGTCTGCTTGTCATCCCAAGCAAAACTCGATACCGGCAGACCCGGATACCCCCGTAGCACTTTCACGAACGCTCCACACAGCTGCTGGAAATGCTTCCACATTTTGTCGACTTGCTGTGGAGTCGCTGTCTCAGAGACGACGGCTTCCACGTCGATCGTTCGATGCGTAGACCTTGGACCACGACTCACCATGATGCGGCAAGCAGCAATCTCCTCTTCTTTGTACATGATCCAGTCCGGGCCGGCATCAAACTTGCAATACGGAGATGCACTCACGACCATGACCACCAAATGATCGAACAAAGGTGGCGGCAAGCCAGACTCGAAATGGTACTCCCAGTGGACCCGCACGGCCTCGCCGTCATGTGTCCGTGTCGCGTTGATGCGCAAAATGTCACCGAGAAACTTCCACGCTGCCGGCGTCTTGGTCTGCCAGAAAGCTGGAACGATCAGACCTGAGTCCCAGCGCATGACACTATCCTCGCTGTCTGAATACACCAGGTGGAACGCCTGCAGCACTTGCTTCATCGCCTCCATTCGCTTCCGTCGTCTCCGGTGTCTAGTGCCACCCAATAGTCCATTGCCTTCAGATCGGTGTGCGGTAGGATCTGACCCGAATTCTTGTGATTGAAGACTTCGCGGATAAAATCGATGAGGAATAGAGGCTCCAGAATCACCGTGTTGTGGAAGAGGGAGACGCCCAGGTCTTCATACCACAGCACGTCCCCCAGATCGTGGAGCGCCTGGAGAATGGTACGACACAGATCAGGTTCTATCCCCAGCTTAACTGGGAGCGAGTCCACGGGGGCAAAAACTTCTGAGATCCGTGTGCCGATGCCTTTGGTATTGGTTGCTTCTCGGATCTGAACGATCTCATTCAGTACTCGAGTGTACGTGTCGGGCATCTCGAAGCTGTAGCCGCTCTCGATGACCACGTCTTCGATGTTGGTCCTTGCAGCTCTGGTCGACGCGAGGGAAGTGCAGCTCACGAACACGACAGAGGGTTCACTGGTAGCAACGCCCACAGGTCCCTTGGCTTCGTGAGAAGTATTAACCTGATTCTCCGCCTCGAGATCGCCCATGAACATCATAAGCCATTCCTCGAGATGTGTGTAGGTGTCGTCTTCGACCCGCTCGTTCTTGACCTTCGGCTCCTTCATCTGCCGGGCTGTCGCCTTGACTTGCTTTAGCTTGGTCATCAAACTGTCCTTCAGTAGTTCTTCCGTCACTTTGTTATCTGCGAGCGCGTCCTCTTTCGTCGCGATGAACACAAACTCTGCGTCGGGCTGCCGAGCGACGATCATGCGGACCCAACGCATCACCGAGTCTTCGACAAACTCGTCCAACAACTTGGTCTCCTGAGAGCCATGATCCGCAAAAATCGCGCTTGCATGTACGCGATGGCGAACGCTCCGACATCGACGCACACGAGATACAGCGTGCGTGGTGAGAAGAACAGCGAGGGGGCCACTTGGTACGCGTCCTGCCCGGCGAAGTCCCAAGAGGTCACCTCGTGGACCTTTGATTTACCATCGCTGGCAGGGTTGGACTCGGGGAAGCGCAGTGGGAAGTGGTCGATACCGATCGTGCGGTCGTCCACGTGCTCAAGTTGAGGCTCATCAGAGATGATGGACTTGACGAGACTGGTTTTGCCAGCACAACTAGATCCGACGAGACAGATCTTGCGACGGAATACGACTTCCACAGAGTTCTTGAGGTTGTGGATGTACGCTTGCGTGCTGTGCGAGCCACGCTTGATGACCTCGAGGGGTACCTTGGTGAACGGAAGATCTTCGGCAAGTTCTTGCATCCAGAGAAGCATGCAGATTCGGAGCGCTGGGGCTTCTTCTCTGGCCTCGCCACTGGATACCAACTCGTCGCATTTGGCGTCCCACGTTGCGCCAAACGACACGAGCACTTGCAGCGTCTTTGGCGTCTCCGCAGTCAGACCATGACCATAATCAGGTCGAATGCGCGAGTGCAGTGGTTCGTGGCCATCCTGTGAGATGACACATGAAACATAGAAAAGTCAGAGGATCAGTCCACGATACGAATCTAGATACGAATGGTTCAATATGGGCCGTTGTGGTCCACGTACGTTGTCTTTTGCGTGGAGATCGGCGCCGAGTTCGAGAAGCGCGCGCGCGACGTCACTTTTGGCGGATTTGCATGCGTAATGAAGAGGCGTTTCTCCGGTTTTCTAGAAATTTTATATTCACACACCACGAGAGATGTCAGGCGCATGTCCACTTGTCACACCTTTCGCGCCACAGAGAGAGAACGAACCTTGTTAGTGACGTTGGAATTTTGGACGGTCTTCACATGGAACTTCACGACCAGCACATGAACCCACCATGACGCTCCATGAAGTGCGGTCCTTCCATTCTGGTGACATCACCGCACCATCCACACAACAACATCCGTCAGATCCACGCCACATCCACCGACAGGTAAGCGCTTCAAGACTTCATATTCCAACAAACCTTTTCAGCCGCATTGTGATCAGCGCCGGCCTTGAGGAGCAGCTCCACGACCGGCAAATGACCCCATCTTGACGCTTGATGAAGTGCAGTC
>JAADVZ010000416.1:0-26084 GCA_023335925.1 Pythium phragmitis
GACCCCCGTTCGTGTTCTCGAGGTTCTCAAGTGTGAGAATTCAGTGCGTACTGACTTCATGCTGAAGGAAGTTGCCACAGTGCAAGCAGTCGGTTCACAGACAGGCTCCTGAAGTGCAATGTTGTCTGTTGTCTGATCGCAAGATCTACTGGCCATAAACGGGGGCAGAAATATGATTTTTAGGTGATAAAGTGCACTGGAGTGTTATAAAATACGGCAGCAGATAGTTCATAGCGCAGACACCATCGATCCCCATTGGACCATCATGCCGCTTCGGCGCCCCCAGCTGTTGCCCAAGTGGCCACACTTCTTCAAACAGCGATGGTCGCGTGTTCGGCACCTCAACACGGTGGGTTCACGGCGCCCCAGCTGTTGCAGCGTCCCCGCCGTGTTCGGTACCTGCTGAAGTGAGCATCCGCGCCTACAGCAACTCGGCGTCTGCTCCGATTGCGACGCAGTGTGAATCGGTTTGCGGCGTTTGCACTTTTTATTTAAACCCAAACTAACTAACCCCATCAGATGCTGCACTGGTGGAGCCCTGGCGAAAGAGTCGGTCGGGATCTCATCACTGGCGTTGGACAGCGCCCACAACTACAGTACTGACCGCCTTGTCTTCCGGTGGACTGGGCTGGGGTTGCATCTAACTGTCAGCATGTCGCACATGATGTCTAGTGGAAATCTCATTTGACTTCAACAAGGTATCCGGTCAGCTCGCCACCTCCCCATCTCCTCCAAATGAGAACAAAGTAAACCTATCCCTTTGAAGGGTACATTTGAATTTAGTATGCAGAGTTCGGATCCGTTCCCAACCTGATCCGCCTTCAAGTCAGCACAAACTCCTGCACTACAGCAACTCCAGAAGACTCCATTCGCAGCGCATGCCTTGCCTTGCTGTCATTATCTAACTTCGTGCCAGACGCGCGCCATTCAGCACCTCCCCGTTACAAGCTGACCAGCACGACGGGTCACGGTATCCGTTATTCTACCACCCGTTTGCTCTCGTCCACAATGCCCACCCGAAGACACGACAACCGGCACGGAGCGCTGCCTCGTGATCCGATGCTTTGCAAGTATCAGAGCTTGAAATGCCAGAACCGACGCATGCGCAAGGTGACGGGCGAACTTCACAACTTGTGCGAGAAGCACCGCGAGAAAGCAAACGCTTCGCAGCGCAAGTCACAGATCGCAAAGAAGCTCAGACTGATGATCGACTTGAGTGACTTCCAGTCTCTCACAGCTGGTGCACCGAACTGCCAAGCTAATGGTGATAAAGCCTGCAGGCTCGTTGTCCGTGAACACGAAGGCGCGGTGAACGCGACGGCTCGTCCAGTGGATTGGTCTTCGAAATGCGGGTACTCGAACGGTCACGGATGCAATGATCAGCGTGCGATCAAGTCAAACGGTTCTCGCCATCGTTTCTGCGAGCGCCACCGTGAGCAGGCGAATGGTCACCAGCGCACCCACATCCAAAATCGGCGTGATCGGATCGACATCCGTCGCATACAGGAGGTTGGCGGGGTCACGAATGTCAGCAGCAAAAGGCTCCATGTTATCGGCTACATGCAATCACATCAGCTGAATGCGTTCCTCGAAGGCCACGGACTAGGCCACCTATCAAGGGAAAGAAACTCGACGCTTGATGGCATCGGTGGTGATCTCTCTTCCGATTTGCATCACGACGTCCAGTTCCAGGGGGCCTTTCACGTGTTGGTAGATAATGTACAACGCGAAGAAGCGAAAGTGTTGCTCGCTCACGTGACGCCATGGCTGTGGGATTTCGTTGAGGACGTGTACGATTCACTCTGACTGAACGGTGCCTGTGGCAGACCCCGCGTTACTAGATGATTGTTGTTCAAGCTGTATCGGATGTATATCAATCCCACAGTATTAGTGTATGTGCTCGACACCGTGGCGCAACAAAACACACCTCCCCGCATCAATTTCGCTGTGTTCGGTGCGGCCTCGATCTAAAACAAATAAATTCAGTTGTGTTACAGAACAGTACGACCAATAATTGAAAACTCATAATCTCCAATTATTGGGGATGTGCCGACCGCAAGATGAGAATTTCTCATTGAGGGTACAATCGTGGGTACACTGAAGCCAAAGACTGGCTGACGTCTTGTTCTGTCGCCAGTCTAAACTAGCAACTCGACGAGCGGTGCCCGTGATTTTCAAACTTTTGAAATAGCCTCGCAATCGACGTGCGTCATAATGCCGACATTGCCCGACCACCGTATGTTCCACACGAACGCTGCGCTATGGCGAGTCGCGCAAGTGCATGAAGAACGGTCCGATCTGCTTTGCAAATACCACGGGAGGACGTGTTCGAACACTCGAGCGACCAAGCTGAATGGTGAACTCCACCGTTTCTGCCACGACCACCGCACGCGTCACAACATGTTCCAGCGGGCCTACCAGAAACGTCGTGATCACAAAGACGGTCTATCCAAGCAAAGTTCCGACATGGCTGACGCGGATGCCGTGGGCACCGATACAATGTACTTGGACGAGACATCGTGCGGACTGGGTGAACTTATTGTGATCGATCTGACCAACGCCGGGTCGACTGCCGGGACATTGGCTCACGAAGTACAGGCTCCCCGTGCGGATGCGGCACTCACAGACTCAGCCGTTCCCTTTGAAACTGTGAAAGAGCTCGTCCAGTTCTTCGATGTCACGAAAGCCATACACCCTGAGTCTCACGTACCGCCATGCTTCTTGTGATATGCTACTACGTATTACTCGGTAGCATCATTCCAGGAGAACTTTTATTCTTTGAACGAATATTGCGGTACATCTGAGAGTGAACGGGGGTACTAGTACTTACTCTAGAAGAACGCGCTTACTGCATCTCAATACGACTCAGTGAATACAAAAACCGGTCTCGGCAAATGCTGGAATGACTCTCATACTATCAGATGATTTGCAGTCATACTTTCAACGCTGTCGTCGAATCATTGCACAATAGGACACGACGTGTCTATCTATGGTGGACTGCGTCAGGCACGGACGCGAAAAGAAACCCCCGTGAGTCTTCTTTGTTCGATATCGGGGCGATTGATTCCACAGGTGAAGTGTAGCTGCCGAAGAGGAAGTCGATCTATAAAATGGCGGTCAATTGGGTTAGCTTTATAGTTACCCAGAAATGGGACCTTGCCCAGATCTTGGACCACAATTCAATGGGTACATTGAGCTTACAAGAACTGCAAGTTTGCAACATCCACGGTACCGAAAACATGGAGAGCTTCGCGCTCCAGCGACAAACATATTGACTTAGAAATGGAGCCTCAAGTATGGTACATTATCGAGCGACAGAGTGGACCGAAGAATGACCCTGAGACCTGATCGCCCAATGATCCCTCAAATGAAGGATGTCTTAGCTGGTATTCGTGTTCATACTGGAGGGTTGTAGTTCGCTGCACTTGGCACTGGTTTTCGCCGCTTGGAACTTTTCCGTTGGGCGGCATTCGCCTTCAGGCGGTGGAACTGGCACAACCGGTGAAGCGCTCCACTGAGCTTGCTCGCTCGGGGCCTCGTGCAGCGTCGACCTGCGTACAGGCAGCAGTTTGGTGACTGAGGTACTCCCCTTGCTTTTTTTGTACCCGACTGAGGTAACACAGCCCTGAGGAACTCGAATGGTAAACGAGAGAACATTCCGGGAGGAGCGACCGGAACGTTGAGCACGGCATCGAGTTGTGGAAGACGTGGGAGTCGTGTACATGGGGGCTTACTTTGAGTGTCGTTGGCTGGTTGGGGGAGGGGCTCAGTATCGATGTGCTTCGTGTCTTTTGCCGCGATCGGACCGATGGCTGGCGTGATCATCTTCAGTACGAGAAAACAGAAAATATATACTGGTAATGGGTGGCAGTGGTATGTTGGCGGGACCTACGGGGTTCTTTCACTCAGATATTTTAAGAATGAACTCAGCCCGGAACTGCTGCGGAGTCAAGGTGCGGGACCATTCTCCCTGCGACTGTACGGCCGGTTTACGGAACAATTATTCTCACGGAATGAGAACTTCTCTCGTCTGAGCTGCTGATGTATCAGGATACTGCTTGTGGGTTGATTATCGTATACATAACTTAGGCTGTTTGGATGACACTGAAGTTGTGTGAATCTTCGATTTCTCGCAGAAAGAGAACTTATCAGGGGGTTTGGTCCGTTGTCTTCTGATAGCAATGGTCAACCTGGCTCCCAAGTTAGTCTATCAGGTCGAGAGCATTTGTGCCGACCAAACAGGACCACTTTTCTCTGCAGTTCATCTAAATGCAACGATATATGCACGTAGGATTGCATACGTCATGATGAGGCGTTTCCATGGGAAAAATGAATGAATCGTCGCCTACTACCGCCAACAATTTGCTCAACTCTGGGTATTCTGGTGACTGCGGCTCCGGGTTGCAGTTCACCAACGCATCGACAAATGTTGTGGTAGGGGCTGGAATTGCTTGGCAACACTGTGTTCATCCGCTAGGCTGACTAGCTACACGAGGAGGAATACCTGGTGGCTCTTTACGGCCATTGGCTTTCGGTGGAGTCGGCTCACCGAAGAGGCCAGCAAAAAACGCTTCGGCGCTGCTCGAGAGAATTGTCCAGAGTGAATTGATTGAGGTCGCGATGGCGTCATGCGGGAAGACTGTTAGTTGAATCGGGATAGCTTTCGAGACACTCGCTGCGATTTTGTTGCCGAGAGAGATAGCGATGTGCCCGGCACCGCTCTGCTTTCGTCGTCGGGTTTGCGAGAGCCGTTGGTTTCGGTTAGCGAGCAGTCGATGACTGTGGCACATATCTTATGTAGCGAGCCGTCGAGCTTGATCGCACGAGGCTTGAAGCATGAGCGCCCTGCATACTGGCAGCGCTGCCCATGAGGCCGATCTAAATCGCTTGTTGTGCACACTCGGAAAGCATGGGCAAAATCTTCTTGCGCTGGATAATGAAACAACAGCCTATGATCCATGGAGTCGGTAGTTGTAGTGGCGGTGGGGGCGGGTGTGCGAGTATTTGAGAATGGATCAGATCGTGGGAGTTTGTTGGGGAAGCACGTCGCTGAGGATGTCGTCAGAATGATCACATGACAAGAAGACGATGTTTCTGATGTGTCGTTGATTATAGCGGGTTGTGAGAATGAGAATTTTCACTTGTGCTCTTTCCTGACGAAGGCAGACCTTACGTGACGGTCCCGTCAATCTAGATGATGGGCAGGCAGACCAGTAACTTTCTCCTTTCCACCGTATTGGTACCGGTCGCAGTATACTTCGAGTACACTGCAGGATATTATCGGTCTGTGCCGAAGACAGCTTTAATCTGACCGCAAGATGAGACCACTACATGTCTATTGGTGCGTGTGGGTTGTAGCGATACATTTAACAGATTAGTGTTCATACCTGTGGCTCAATACCACTCATATTTACAAGTATGCGCACTCTTCAGCTCGTTCCTTTCGCCCACCCCACCTATTCACAGCTGTGGTGTGTCGCCCTCGAGCATACTGAGCAGCACTTCAAGAACTTCGGGTTCAAAGTCATTCACAAGCTGATCCGCCGTGGACATGAGCTCTTCGTGGTGAATCTGCGCGTCGTGGTACGTCGTGGCTGAACTGTACGCGGTATGCATGAGTGACCTGTAAAGAACAACGCGAGTCAGTACCCAGTCCACCCTGGCAGCCGCATGCACTTCTACGTACACGATACCCATCGCGCCGAAAGGATCGGTACCTTCAGATACCCACAACGTGCGGAGTCCCATCCCCAGTGGATGCAGATGTGAGTTGGTCGGCTCTGGCAGTGGGGATGGCGTAGCATCCATCGAACACACTCTCTTTCGGTGATTTTTCTGATACTGACGATGCTTTTCTAGGTGATAGTCACACTTGGAACGCATGCGGTGGTTTCGCCCGACGGCGCGCGGTTTGCAGCACTTGGGGTACGAACAGATGCCACCATTTGACGTCGCTCTTTGTGTGTCGGCGTCGCTGGCACTTCCACTCCCGTGCACAACGAGCGGGCAAAGCGCTGTGTGTGGCTGGAGACCTTGGATAGGGGTGGGTACCGGCGCCAAGGAGAGTGTGACATTGCTGCTGGGCCAAGATAGTTTATCGTGTTGGGTGCCCTGGGAGTGTGGTGAGGCGGGGGACGGGAAGAGTCGGCGTAGGCACTGCTTCCAGTTCAAGCGATTATTCACCTCGTCTCGCTTACGCCTTGCATAATCATTTTGGTACTTGCAGTACAGACGGCGGTGGGGCTCACACTTTTTATGTGGGGAGCCATTACGCTTCTGAGCGCACAGCTGGCCGCATGCCGGGTAGTTGCACACAAGTGAGGCTGGCGCAATAGAAGCCCGAGATGCGGTCGCGTTTGAGTGGACCACCATTGAAGAAATACGTGTCCGATCCTTTCCTGCGATGCTGCTTGTCGACTTTGTCGTGAATTCACGAACTGAGCATACCTGCAAAGGCAGCACTGCACGGCTTGAGCACAAAGTGAGACCATTCTCACACCATAACAAACAAAAATGGTGAGAGGCTTGACATGGCTACACTGTATCCTACATTACTGCATTATTGATACCCCTGCCAAACCGATTCATGAATATATTTAAACGTACCCAAAATCTCTCTTTAATATGATATCTTATAATACAGCACGCTTGGTGATGCGGTTGAACAACTTATAATCGTGGGTTCATCAGGAAAAGAGCGCCAGTTCCCATTTTTTTCACAGTGAGAAATACTCATGAAACGAGGAAATCGTAGGAGGCACGCTCATACTGAAATCAAGCCCAATCACCAAGCCATTTGTGCAAAACCGGGCGCAATCTCATCTGGCCTTTCTTTGATTTTCTTGGGAGGTAGCCACGATTATTTGATTGAACTCATCTGTCCTGACCCCGATAGACCAAGGCTGAGCTTCTGTCAGTCTTCAAAATACACTGTCCCACCACCATGTCTGTCGTTTGCAAGAATACCAAGATCGTAGAAGCAACCAACGGCACAAGAGAGACGCAGTCGTGCCATCTCTCGCCCTACACACTGCAACCAACGAACGAGCCCAGCATCTGCCCATCCCTCAACGCCACTCTCTTATACGCTCTGGAGCAGCAAGCTGCTGAGGAGTGGAGGGAAATCTTCACCCAATGGGAGCGAGAAGTAGCGCAGACGAAAATCACATCACAGCACTATTAAAATACCTTGAGCAAACAACAAGTGACTGTGCTGTTCAAAGCCTTCGCAGTTGCATTGCTTTGATATTGTTAATAGGGGACAAAGGTGGGCAGCGGGCACCAACATACACTATTGTTCCCGAATACCAACATTTGTTCGTGAACGCTATCACGGGCATGAAACGGGTGCTCTATTTATCGCGCACAGTGCGTGGCCGACGCGCCGAGCCGATTGAAACTGGAGCGCGCTGGGATGAGAGCGGGTGTCGTTCGCAAACATTCTGCATTGTATGTTTGTTTTATTTTGTTTTTGTATTTCGCAGGCAAAATTAGACGCCCTACATCATAAAAGACGTCGGTGCGCTACTCCTACCCTTCTGCATTTATGTGGTGTGTCCGCGTTGGACAGGTGTGCCATAATGAGAAAATGAGAAATTCCACTTCATGCACGGTACAGTACGTGGAGTAACCCATGCGATACAGTACAGTGTAACCCATAGAACATGGATACATCGGATACGATGGGTTCAAGATGGTGGCGTTCTCATTCCCACACGTGTATTGTCGGTTCTTGAATATGCAAGGAGCAGCAGAAATCGTGGGCACTGTCCACCAGAGAGAAAAGAGGTATCCGTTATCTTCGGTCCAACGGAGTCCAATCGGCGTCGGCCACGTGCCAGTGTGGGCAGAAGATGTGATGATAAGTCGTAGATGAGTTTTGCGACTCACTGACAATGTGAGTTACTCCGGACGCACGCGCCGTGAATCCAATTGCAGGGTGTGAATCCTTACCCACGACATGCACTATGCAGCGGGTGGTATCCTGACGTCAAGGCGAATCTCGAAGTCAGCGACCACACGAGGTTTTGCGTCATCTTCTTACTCTCATGGCGTTCTCATTGCCACATTCGTCCTCTTCATCGCACGAGGAGTGCTCTCCACACCCAATACGATGGACGTATTCGACTCGATTCCCCTCAAGTACGAGCAGGAACCGCGCAAGACATTGAAAGCCCTTCCGCCGCAGCAGTGCCAGGCATCTCGTCAGAAATGTACGCGACCACGGGCGTGGAAGCGAGACCGTTCGCTTCATGAATTGTGCACGCTCCACCGTCGTCAGGCCCAGCACGACGACCAGCGACGCAAGCGCCTACTGCGCGTTCTCGTCGATGCGCTCAAGCCCGAGAGTGGAGACCCTACTGTTGCGGAATCGTCTGGAAACACTCCCCGTCGCCCACGACTGGTGCTGCTCGGGAACCAGCAGACACTGATTCTTGGTGTCGTGCTCACGGAGCAAGGGAACCTGAGTGGCATTTCACGCCAAATGCTATAACTCGCAAATTACTGCGCCCCCTTGCCCCCCCCCCACCGCCACTGAAGTGGATGGTACAGTATACGAAACAAGACAGACGACCGACTGCACAAGATGGCCATCAATCAAAGCAATTGCATTGACGAGGAATTGGCGACGTGTACATGGGCGTTATTTGCTTGCAAAACTCACCACACTGCAAATCAACTTGGCACGCTCCCAGCCTTGCTCTCCTCTTCGTCTTCGCTCTCCTCTTCCCACAAGACAGTGAACGTCTCGAGCACTGCAGGTTGGTCATTGGTGGGAGGCAATGCTCCAGCGAGAACATCGGCGAGAAGATCTTCGATTGATATCTCATCGCCATCCCACCAGTCTTGCGTGGCGGATTCACGGAGCGGGTATGGCGTAAAGACAGTGTATGAGCGGCGTTCGAGTCGCGCGGGACGTGTGGAGCGTGTGGGGAGGGCGGCCAGCTGTCCTGGTGGAGTCGCTTGACTTACATCGGAGCGATCTTCGAGCGGAGCGTGGTCAGTGGGTCTGTCTTGCTGACTGCTGTTCGGCTGTTGGTTGGAATTGGGGTCCGACATGATGGGTCTCTGATAGCCTGAGCTTATGGCCGAGTATACACTCCGAGTGATATTTAAAACTGCCACACTCTGAGGTAGTCAAGCTGACAACTGAGTGCTTTAGTATAGTATACAGCCAATTATCTTGGACTGAGCGACCTAGACTTGTGTTGGACTTTGGTAGGACTCGAGCTTTCGGTCCCCACATCCACAATTTAAACTGAGAAGTTCTCATTATAACGCAGGCCAGAGCTTGAACGTAGCAAAACAACATTCCAGGATACGCGGCTTATTGGTGGTCACGTTGACTGTACCAGCGCGAAAATGGCGCACGCAAAGCGCATAGCGAGGCACTTGTTGTTGCGGCCATTACCATGCCGTCCAGCGCCTCCTCTCATCGGCAATTCTGACGGCCGAGACCACCTGTCAACCCAGTCTCTGGTGGCATGAAGACACGCCTACGAAAAGGGAGGATGATTGCGTCACATGTACCCAGCGGAAACCCATGCAGAATCCAGTTGGACATTGTTCTCTACCCCGCCTCCTCTCGATTTTTTTCTCTTTCTCACTGTTCCGGGCCGTCTTCTCTTTTTCATTCTCACTCATTTCTTCTCATAAGCATCCAGAGAACTTGTGGCTCCAGAAGTTCAAGCTGAGATCAGAATGTATGTACTGTACTGTAGAAGGAGATCTGGTGCAGTTCGGTACTGTTCACGTCATGCCTTTTTTTCATGATCTCTTGAATCACAGTAACATTATATTGGATGAGAACACTCCGTACGAGACGTTGAGTATGTGGATGGTCCTAGAGCCGACTCTCACAGCTACGAATCCAGCTTCAGCGCGAAGAGGGCTGCAGAAATATAAGCCGTACAGTGGCTTGTGATTTTTCAACCCCGCACCTCCATCGACTCTCATGACTCTCTCATCTGTATTCTCATGCACGTCGCACGTGGAACTATTGTTTTGAAATCGTGGCATATTCGAATACGCCAGACAGATCATATACAACTACCGCCGTTTCCAATCGCGATGCAGACCAGGAGTTCTATCAGACCCGAGCAATCACCCGCGACGTCTAATCCTTCGATGGGGCCCAAATTGACCAGTTCTGTGGCAAATGAGGAAGCTACACGAACTCTTCTTGCGTCCAGCAACATCATCCAGAGCCGTGTGAAGCAGCACCAAGCTCTATTCAATGCCATTAAGGACACCATTCGCGGGTATCGCGCAACTAGCTCAGATGAGTCCGGTACGCCTCAAATGGTCCTTCTTGGCAATCAAGAGAAGGTTATCCTCGGGTTCGTCCTGTAATGTGAGCCGCGGATGTCATTTTCATCCCCCAAAATCAAATCTACGATGTTAAAAAAACAGCAAGAGAAGAATCCAAATCGACAAGCAACTAGAACGATAAGGACGCGCATAATGCATACACGAATATACATATCGTTCGCACCATTAATGTAGTGTTCGGATTGACGAGCTGCCGGATGAGATCTTGCCCAGGCAATTTCCAATCGCCGTAATTTGTGACGACCGAGCTTTAGACATGAAATCATTATGTTCAACTCATCGCATAGCTAATGAAGATTCCAGTTCGGTAGTTATGCGGTATGGTCTCCGTCGACAGCCTCAAGAACAAGGATGTTAATGTAGTTATCTTGGCACTAGGACCCACAGAAAATGCCGACATTAAAGCAGACAACCGAACTACTCCATGTCAACATTGCTGATCGCAATCATCGTGGTTAGTTCGTCGATGTCTGACATCGTCAGTGAACCGTTCTCTTCGCGGTCTCGTTGTGGAAGATTGTTCAGACTGAGAAATGTCCAGGGACGCCTCTCCATTTCGGCTAGCACTGGCGTCGGCGGAATACTCGGTTGGTGAAAACGATCGAGGCTATTGCGCTTCCGGTTTTGTGCCTTGCGTTGGTTCTCGTTGGCGATGCGGCGATGCTGGTGACACATAGTGTGCAACGTGCCGTCAATCTTCACATCCCGTGGATTGCAGCATGTCTTCCCACGGTATTTGCACATGGATTGAAGGTCGTTGGGTAGCTCGCACCGGTTATCGCGAGAACGACGTAGACTCGCGT
Organism: Pythium phragmitis; assembly: GCA_023335925.1. Lineage (NCBI taxonomy): Eukaryota > Oomycota > Peronosporomycetes > Pythiales > Pythiaceae > Pythium > Pythium phragmitis. The sequence continues at coordinate 11,136 of JAADVZ010000416.1, forward strand.
CATCTTCCGAGTCGTAGAGGATTAGGTCGGCATAATGACTGGAAGCAAACTCACGGTGGGCCACACGGCGTAAGGGTTCGGAATACGATCGTTGCATCATTGGCATCGAGCCAAACTCTTCTGTCTCTTGCCGCGAAATGAAAAATGGTGGGTACTGTACCCCCACCCACTCCACCCATCCCAATTCTCTTCTCATTCATGGAAGGGACGCATCCTTGGGTTTTGGACTTCTCCCCGAGAGATGGTTGGCTCGTTTTTGCCCCATCCAACATATATGCCAGGATTGCGCCCTATTCTCTGGATCTTGATCCAGAGTTCTTGCAGCGTCACCAGACTTGCTACATGGATTCGAACATCCTATCTTCCTCCAACAATTAATCAAATTGCTTTGTGATCCTAAGCTTATGTAATTATGTTGCTAATTGAGTTGCAGCAAAGGAGAACATAGCAAGTCACGTTTATTTCCATGTTCCTCGAATGTTAGCTGTGCTGGAAATCATTTCGGCACAGTCAACCTTCGCACAACATTCTCCATTTTTCATGAGTTTATAAATTATCGCGGTGCCTTTCCGGTCCTGACGTGGCGAGTTTGACAAAGCGCTTTTTTGGACGGTTTTAGGAGAGAACAGTGTTGGATGGCTACACTTTGGCAGAAACCACATATAATACGAACCGTCAGAACTACTGTAAAACAACAACCCCAACTCATATGTGGGGGCGCAGCTCAAGGTGGATACGCCCATGATCTTCCAGCCAGTAAGTTGGTGTGCCCTAAGTACTGTATTGGCCTGGTTCGTGACCTACTTACTGATCATGAGCGTGTCCCGCTCATAGAGAAAATGGAATTCTCACATCACCTTTTTCAGTTTTACATTGTAGTAGTGTGAACTCTCAGTGGTGGTGCGTGTAGTGCAGCCATGTGCAATGATCATAAGCCGCAGAATCAGGAGGATTAATGTCGACTCAAACATCAAGACATCCGTGCAGTCTTCTTTTGCCGACCTGAATCTTTCTAGTGCCGACACAATACTGCACTTCTGTGCATTCGATAGACAATGCGATTTGCTATAATTCGGTGTTCTTTGATCGTTACCGTACTAGTAATTGATCTACCTGTTCAAAACTTATCATTTGAAAAGTGAATTTCTCTATTTCATTGCGCGCACTGTTCATGTTCACAGCTTGAAACAGGGGTGTTACTGCCCTTTACTTTAGTAGTGCGAGACTAATACAGCTCAAGAACCAGAGCTTCCTCCGTGCACAGCACGGCGTTTGTTAAAATAGGGCGCAATCCTGGCATATATGTTGGATGGGGCAATTGTAGCGCGATACTGCTCTCTTGGACCGGCACAACTTATGGATGATCTCACGGCTCACAAACAATATGCGTGATACTAAATCCATTATTTCAATTTCTTACTGTATAAGTAGTTTGTGCTTTGAGGGCTACATTCATCCATCTGGGGTTGCCAGAATAGGCCTGAAATGTTCCTGGAAAGAGATTTGAATGCGAAAGAGGCTAGCTATCCGGTGCGGGCAGATAGTCAAGCAGGTCGTCGATGCTGCCTACCGGAACCAACAACAATTCTTCTAGCGCACTAGGTGGCTCTGTACTCGCATCACCTTGCTGACCAGGCGTCTTGAAATCGGTGAAAGGTCGATCAACTGCCACTGTGTTAGCTTCCACGTCAAACGTGAAGATGCAGTCCAACTCCATATTGGTCCAACCGCCAGTCGTTTGCATCACCCGCGCGCGACTCACGCGTCGAGCTTCGCCACGTCGGCAGCGCTGGATGAAGGCGCGTTGGTGCTCATTTTGTCGACGTCGGTGGATGTTGCAGAACCGGAGAAAAGCACCGTTCGGTTTTCTGTGGCGCACTTGGGTGCATCCCGAGTAACGGCACTGCCAGTCGGCGAGGCCGTTGCGGGAAACGAACAGTCCGTTGGAGGAAAGCATCGTCGAAAGTGAGGCGGATGGCGAGGAAGTGGGGGAGCGTGTTGCGTGGTTGGAGGCCAATTTGAATGTGGGATCTCTTGGCCATGTGCCTCTTCAAGACCGTGTGGCTACGTGAAGTCGCGCCAGCTGCGTTGTTGTCCATCACGGATCTGTTCACTCTGTGGAGGCCATGGCTGCCACATTGGCCACATTGTGCGGGGACTAGATCTTTTTGCCCCTTCCCTGTGGTTGTGACAACCCATTGAAGTGGTTTCGTGCAGGACTATTTAATCCTTGCAGACACAATGTACGACAACATAGGATATATGACCTTTCCAAGTTTGGACGTAAGACAGAGAACGGGCGTGGTTTGCGAGAACTTCTGACGGAATGATCCAGGAAACGCAGAAGTTTCCTCGGAGTATCGCATAGGCAGTTGGCCTGGGTATGGTGGGTCCACCGGTGAGTGATACGCGGAAGCTGTTCATGATGATTTCGAAAATGTAGCAACTCACCTAGCGGTGCGTAGGACACTTCCACGCGATGCCTATAACATCCAGAGGCTATTGGTATGTGGGAAAATCATACTGCAAACCTCTTTATACGACTCCGCGATCGGCGCATGGAAGTGCGTCAGATTGGAGATCTCTTCGATGGTTCACCATGCCCTCACCCCGACAGCATGGTCAGTGCATGGAGCCACGGAGGAGATTATACAGTTGACAACGGAGGCGTTTATATACAGGCACATAGTTGAAATGTTGAGTGATCATATCTCGAAGCTTTGGACAAAAACGGTCTCTGGATCTCCAGGCGTACAGTGGGTCTCCGCCAGCACAAACACTGCCGCAGGCGAAGCATTTACCATACTTTCGTCCTCGCATTCCTGCCATTAGGTGTTTTGTGTGGAGATTGTATCTTTTGAGAGTGCAACACCAAGTCAAGCATCGCGGCAGTAGCATTGCACGAACCAAGCTGTTGCGCATTAGAAGCACGAAGGTTCCAATCTATTGCGTTGTACATTAACACTGTTGTTACCGGTCCGCGAAATCCACATGTTTGCTCTTTGCGGTGACTTGCCCCCACACACACAAAAACTCACTGGATTTGTATTTCATAACACCAATAAGTCTACTTCCGAATGAAAGTTCGCTTCTGCTTCTTGACTTTTGCATTGCAGTGTGTAATGGTGGGTCATGTATCCACGGACAGAAGAGAAAATAAGAAGCTCCTTTTATGCACTACTTCTCATTCTCATTCTCATTGGAGCTTTTTTATGTGCACATGACTTGCACGATTCTCTTTTCTCGTACCGTAACGATAGAGGAGTCTACTGTATTGAAGGCTTCCTACCGTACAGTACATCATGACAAAGCTACTTACTCAACAAGTAGTTTCTACTTTTAAAGAACAACAAATAGAAGCGAAAACAATCCCAGTGCCGAGCGACGGTCCACCACGAGGGTACAAACATCAATACTGCCTCTTCATTGCTGACTGTGCAGATTCACTGGTGGAGAACAAAGTGTGGGGCAGCGCAAAACGTCTATGCTTTCGCGTTTTCTAGATGCCTACTATAAGCTGACCCTACCGTGCCATGTTGGGCGACGTGGAAATTCAGTAATGATGGCCGAGCATGAAAATGTTGTTGTTGTTGTCAGTGAAGTCTATTGTGCGCAATTAATGTACCCTATAGCTTCAGAGTCGACCATATAGGTCCTAAGGCGATGAGCATAAAAATGATTGTTGCTTGTTGCGCTGCGACCTATATGTGGCAAACTCGGTACCAATGAGCGTGCCGGCGCTGACAACCTCCAGCGGTCATCACTTTGAGACATATCGGTAGTTGCGGCAAGCTAGTTTCAAAAGGCATGCTGAATGGGCGGAGCGGGTTTTCTATTTTATCAAAGGGAGTCAAGTATGTGGAGCTGGTATACAAAGTTGGTCAGTGAAATTGTAGATCTACTTCGGAGTTGATTTTCTGCGGAGGATGCACGGTCATTGCTGGTCATCGTCATCGGTGAAATAGGCGTCGAGCAATTCTTGGATGGTGTCTTCAGAGGAGCAATCGAATTCATGTAGGGGCAGCCATGACCCAGGCGTGGCGAGACCTTCGACTCCCTCCTGACCGAAGGTTTCAATAAACCATATTTCCATTGCCTGATCGACCGCGTCCTTCGCAATTGATGCATTAGCGCTGGGAACGCGTGGCTGACGAGGCGCTCGAGGTACGCTCGGAAGGTGCTGTGCTTGATCATGCATCTCCTGTTGAAGACGCAGCAGCTGCTGGCGAAGTCGATAGCGTCGCTGGTTTCGGTTGGCAAGCGTGCGGTGCTCTTCACACAGCAGTAATAAAGCACCTCTACGGTTTCGTGCACGCTTATTCAAGCAGAGCTGTCCGAGGTATTGACACAAGTCTTGGTCACGAACCCTGGGCTCCATCTTGGTGCGCGTTGGTGCAGTAGAGATGAGATTGCTGGTTTGAAGGTAGTCGTCCGAATGCGGAATGAAACTAAGAGCGCATGGTGCGGACAACGCGAAGTTACACGTATTGGTAACGAGGTGTCCATGCGACCAGAGGTCCTCATTCTCGTTCTCTTCTGTATGAGGTTAATCAGCCTCGCTGGGGATGATAAAGCTATGTGTGGTGGAGCTGCTCCACTTGGCGCAGAATTATCACCCGACGCTACCAAATAGCCGGCCATCGGTGGCTTTGCTTTCCGTGTTCAGAGTCTGCTCTCATATTGTTGATAGAATTCTGGTGCACAGACGAGTCACGACAAGAAAGATATATGAATACGAATGCAATGACAAAGAATCAATTGAGTGATATGAGATACTGCCGACAGGGCTTTTCGAGATGAAAAGGGCAGATTGTTGATTGGAAGACAGACGCTGACGTCAGAAGAAGTGACCCTGTGATTAGAGGCGCTACAAACTGTAATGCACTACAGTCGAAATAAATCCACTCTCTTGCTTGCGAGTGGACCAAAATGGCCCTAAGACGAGAATGATAAGTAAACATGACGGTCAGTCGGTTGGCGAGATGCAAAAGGGCGTTGCAAAAGCTGATAGTGGCTTCGGAAGGTCCACAACAAGCCGTTGGGCGGGCTACCTTCCAACAGGGGGCTTGATCCAAGGTGAGGTTGATGAGGATTTCCGCGATTTGTTCTAAGTGTGGAACTAGAGGCTCAAGTTCTGTCGCTAACGACATGTGCTGTGGACGAAGCGTACGCGATCTGGGTGAAGCAGATTAGGTTCTTTGCACGCGAAAAGCGTGATATGACGAACAGCCGAGCAAATTGTCGGTATCATCGGAGGACTGATATCAAGCATGTGCGTTCCAGAGCGCGGGAATGGCAACTTGATTATCAGGTGACTTCAACTGTACAAGCTGGATGGGTGTTGTCGAAATGTGATTGGCTGAATCATACCAACTGTCAAATCATGGCTGGCAGTGTCTGGTTGGCTGGTGTGATTTGGGGGACATCAGCTACACAGTATACGATAGTAGAGCAGTTTGCTAGTACAGCAGGGCGATGCAGAAGAAATGGGAACCCCCAAGTCTGGTCATTTGCTTTGAGCATCAGTCGTTGATTTTCCCAAGTCTACCCATCACGCTCCACTAGCAACCTACTGACATCATGCCAGGACAATTAGCTGAGCAATGTCGGTACCACGGGTGTACTCAGCAACGGGCGTGGCGACGAGATGGTAGGCGCCATCGGCTCTGCGTGTTCCATCGTGCTCGAGCCAACGAATACCAGCGAAAACTAAAAATGCGCCACCGTCAGCCATCTCAACTATCTTTCGACGCTATTCGTCGATCGCTGCTGGTTGTCGTGTACTTGTCTCAGTCCAGTCGTCGACTTGAACCGCACGCTTGCACTGACTCTCCATGCGAGGAAATCTCTCCGACAGAATTGCCGAGCGCCCAATTCAACGAGCTGCTGTCCGAGGCTGACATGGAATTCATGATCCGATGGGTTGGCGATGAAAACTCGAATTCACGCTTCGGTGGTGACAGCTAGCCCCTTGCTTGAGCACGAAGCTTTGGACCTCGGGGTGAAGAGGGCTTCACATCCGGTTGAACCCTGTTTTGAATATACTCTACCGTCAACTATTAATAATCCGTAGCCGTATTGGCACCGTTCACGCATATCCATTTGCAATGACGCTGCAATACTCGACACTCGACACTCGACACTCGACACTCCGCACTCGACACTCCACACTCCACACTCCACGCTCCTCACCAGTGCCACACTACTGTACAGTATTTGTTCAGCTTGCCCATCTCTGTAGCACACTCGGAGTCTAGAATGCGTGCTGTTCCAGCTACACAGCCCCAGAAGCAGATCTTGACCGTGAGATAGCTCATGGTCACGATCGGCTTCTGGGGCAAAATTTCCGGGTGACCCGAAAATTTTGTCGTCATACCTGCCTTTCTTCATCTCACCGAATTTCAGGTACCAAAAGTATCTAATACGTCGACACGTCGATTGATTACTTATATCATCTATAAACTAATAACTATCATTATCAGGTAATATAAAGGCTCCACCTATTTGCTTGTGAGACCGTATAACCTCACACATATAGTACTGTATTACAGTGCTTAGGAACGGTATAAATTCAACATCTGATACGTCGTGCGCGATGACGATGATGAAGGTTGGCGTCTATTGAGTTGCGTACCTCCTCCTGGCTGTGCAGGACGCGTGAAGCCGCTCAAGTCCACATAACATGTTCCGACCTTCAATCTATCATTCGCGTTCTTCCTTGCCTTGGCAACAACCCCGCGTACCTATGGCAACTATATTTCTTCCTCACGAATTGCCAGATGACGGCGACAAACCCAGCCGCAAGCCGCCATCATGGTATCATCAGCATCTTCCCACACCGCGTTTGACGTGCGGCTTACTCCGCTACAAATGTGATCGCCCCCGCGCCGTGAACCGCGATGGGACTCTGCACCGATTCAGCCGGGTGCACCGAAACGAGCATCAGCATCGTGGTAGAACCCGGTCTCGGCGTAGGCGCCGTGCAGATCCCTATGGCTGCCAAGCAGTTGGACACGAGCAGATCTACCAGGGGCAACTCTCCGACGACTCGATTCCTCTCGAATCGGGGCAACTCATCGCGCTGCGTGTTGTCCCGATTGAAGACATCAACGACGTTCGCCAGGCATCCATACGCTCTTTGCCCCAGTGCAGTCGGATGAGGACAGTATAGACGTGTATGCCGTCTTCTTCGATTAGGCGACAACAGCCCCACAACTGCTTTTCACTGATTCCAAAATACTGTTTACTTTGAAAAAAGATCCATAAATTATCTGTTGATCATCGAGTCGACACCGTGTCCAGTACACCCCTTCATCTGAAAAAGACACCCTCCTGCTAAAACGAGGGCGGTTCTTCATCATGACTTCTCCACGAGTCGTCAAAATCGCCGCCCTGAGCTAGGTCTAGCGGACGATATTCGTCGGCATGCAACAAAGTGAGACTTGGTGGTTCGGAAGGAAGAGTCGTTGGTTCTGGAATCGCGACCGCAACGTTTTCTGCTTGCAATTGTGTGTTGCTGGGTCCAAAGGCTCCGTTCGCATCGCCAGTGTCGCCCATGTCGATGATGCCGTCACTGTTGGTCGGAGTCGCCGTCGGCGATAGGTTTCCCAGTAGATCAAGGAAAATCTTCTCGGCGCTGGCCGACAGCCTCGACTGGAGGTTGGCTTCTCCGTTCGTACTGGCGTCAAAACGGATGGGCTCGATGGGTCGATTCGACAGTCCAACTCCTGTTGTGCTGTACTGAAACAGGGATTGTTCTGAAGCTGGCTGGTTCGAGGATTCTGGATTCGGTGTCTCGACCTGGAAACGAATATTCTGAAGACCCATCTCGATACTCGAATCGCAGGCAGCGTCGTCCGCATCCACAAGCAGCCATCCGTGTTCGATTGGAGGCTCGACCGGAGACGTCCCCGTGCTGGTGGACAGAAGACCCGGTAGCAACCACGACGATGGCCACGCGAGGCTCGCAAAAGGGTTCTCGACATTCGGCGATAACGTTAATAGGTAGTTGGCTCCAGTGGCAATCGTGCCAAGCAAAAGTGATGTCGGCTCGGTCGCAGGAGTTTCAGAGATATGGGGTTGCACGGACTGCTGCAACGATGCGGGATCTGATACGTCGCCGGGCTGCATTCGCTGCAGCTTTGATCGCTTCTGGGAGCGGCGCTGATTGCTGTTCGCACGTAATCGGTGGAGGTGGCACAACTTGTGCAGCTCGCCATTGAGCTTGAGAGCGCGCGGCCTTCTGCAGCGCCTTCCTGCATAGTGGCATTGTGATTCTTCGCGAGTGGTCGCGTCACTCGTTTCGCCAGAGCTTAGTGTCCAGGAGTTGCGGTCTTTTGAGAAGTATGGAGCAACCATGGGTCTGCGTTGTGGTGCTGGATATTGAGAACTGCTTCGTTGACACTCTAGGACGTATACTCTTATTATGCCAAATCACCCTTCATGAAGGATTAGATAGAAGTGAGAAATTCTCATCCTCATTCGTGACGGGGAGGTGTCTTTGTTCTTCAACAAAGACGTTAGAAGACACATCCAACACTCTTGAACAGTCACAGTCAGAGGCTCAAGAGTGTTGGATGTGTCTTCTAACGTGCCAGTTGACGTTGTATTGTGATCTGCACGATTTCGTGAGTCACGTCATTTCAAGCCCATCATTGAATGGAGGCTTCCATTCGTATGGTACTGGACCGCGTTGCTGAATGAGAATGAGAATGAGAACTCACCCAGTCTATAGATGGTGCAAGTGACTGGTACTCTACTGTGCCAACGGTTCATTGTCGGAGATGACGCCACTTAGAATTAGCGTCATGAGGTTCCAATCGACACGTTTTGCTGGTCCTGTCGCAATGCATCGACGCGAAAGCAAAGCAAGCATTAGCGTTGGTGCGACGTTTCAAGTTCTGTTGTGTTGGGTTGTCGTGCTGACATCGAACATTCGAGATGAAGGAATATAGCCAAAAGACTCGACAATCTCTTGTAACTGAATTGAACAAAAGAGTGAGGAAAGAAACGATACCGGAATAGAAATAAATGACACTGTGCTGCCACAAGACATTCCCTTCACCAATCCATTACACTGCTAGGTACAAAGTAGACACTGTAACTTAAAGCATCGAGCGCGAAATGCCGCTAAAGTCGCCAAGCTCTGAGAGCACGACACCAAGGATGAGCGTCTGTTGGTTCCCCAATAGCACAAGGCGAGGGCGTCGGCGAGGCTCTGCGGTCGTGTCCGCCTCACGGTCTTCGTTCTCGGGCTTCAACGCGTCAACAAGGATACGGAGCAGTCGCTTGCGCTGCTGACCACTGCGTTGGGCCTGGCGACGGTGAAGCGAACACAGTTCATGGTGGGATCCATCTCGCTTCAGTGCGCGTGGGTGCGTGCAGTTTTGACGAGGAGCCTGACACGTGACAGGCAATAGAGGCGATTCTAACCCAACGTATCGTTCCCTCTCCTCGTGCTTGATGCTGATTGAATCGAGTCCTTCCGTCGCCATGAGTGTAATGGTAGTCAGTGTATGATCAAGTTGGCAGATATGGAAATGGTTTCTCTATCATCCAAGGTGAGAAGAGAAATGTAGCACTGAGAATCGTTGCTTGTTCCCTATGACTACAAACGTACTGTCTAGCTGCTCATTCTATGGCTCCATCACCTACTGTACTTTGTCAGAACTGAGATGAGAATGAGAACTGGACATAAAAGGGCATTCTCATTCTCACCGCTGAGTGAACCTAAGGGATAATGACGAAAAGCGCATATCAACCTACCCCTAGTTCACCAAGCGTAACCAGAGTGCGAAATGCGTATCCGACCCGCAAAAATTCACAAAAGGCGTAGTCTCCCCACCTAAATCAGTGATACGGAGCCATCCACAAATAGTACACATTCCGGCCCAGCTCCGCAGGACGAAGGCCGAGTATAAATGGTTTAGAGTTGAGGAGGCATTAATGCGGGAAAAGACGGTATCTTACAGATTATAGAGGTTAGATTTTAAGAGAGAGTCCGAATACGCTTTTTGCACTACGGGTAGGTTATTAAACGCTTTTTGTCATTCCGCCGTGTGTACCCAGGTATGTACTTGAAGTTCGACGGAGTTTCTCATTCTCTCATTTGTGAAGGACTGAATTCTCACCATCATGAGACTTTCGCCTCTGACAGATAGCTGCTGCTTTCGTGTGCATATTGCTTTCCGCGAACGGAGTGCATATGATGGGAAGCATCATGAAGTCTCCTATTATTATAGGTTCAGAAGCAATGTACTGTATTGTCCGGGTAGTTCTCCAAAGTACTTTGAGAACTTTCTTATCTTTCCAGCGCGCCGTTAGGATATACTAGAGGGTAGCCTGCATTTGCGATTGAGCCCAGAAGATAGATTCATTGTTTTGAGTTAGAGCCAGCAAGGTACTGTGAGATGAGATGAAGAGTCAGACCTCAGCTGTACACCATTTTGAAAAATCAGGCGAGCGAACCAATCCTTCAACTCACTAACAGCCAACAGCACGGTCCACAACCTTGTCTACCCCAGCTTGACAGCGTCCCCAGCCAGCCACTCCCTCTCCACCCACCCGTTACACTATTGCCAATCTTTTACGAACCGAGTCGATCGTGACCGCGCTGCATTCCATGAGACCCCAGACCACAAGTGAACAACAACTTGCCTGTACCAAGGCCGACACTGCATGAGGCCTTCACCGCTTTTGCCAGTACCACCGAATCACCGAATCAAAGTAAATGCCGTCCAAACGAGAAGTTCCTTCGGTGAAAGAAAGCAGCGGCGGACAAAGGCAAAATAGTGAAGTGATCTCAATTGGATTCTGTGACTTTGAATAAATATAAGTACGGTAGCATTATTACTGTTGATCTTTCTGTCTTTGGATATGGTTTGAACCCAGTGATACGTCGATCAAATCGTGAGGTTCGGCCGCTATCTTCTCTTTTCCTTTCGTGGGTATTGTTCCAACGTATGAGCCACCAGTATCTACAGCATCTTACGGGGTTTACTGTTTGCGTGGTGACCGCTGCACTCTGTACCGCTGTCAGTGGCAAAGAGTATACCCCGTTCCAGTGTCATTTGTATGGAAAAGCAACCCACAATTATTCTCATGTATCAGAACCAACGCCACTATTCGCACTATTAACGCGGGCTGCTGATTTGCGGGTTCTAAGACACTCGCCACTCTTCTTTCATCCTTGAACTTGCCGCTTGACTCAGACAAAGAACTGGCTTTTCAGATCTCACTCATGCATCTAAAAATGAGTTATGTACAGTCACTTTTTCAGAATGGGGTTTCATCGACTGCAGTAGCGATAAAGGCGGGTTCTTTACGGCTTGACAGAACCGTGAACTGATCAATCCACATGTGCGGTGACGGATTTGAGGACAATGAAAATTATCCGAGTGTGTGGATACCCTAATCTGCCAGCCTTTTAATTAGAGGGCTTTTCAGTAGACAGAAGCACGAGGCTATTGCCTTAATCTGGAGTAACCACACCATAGTTATATCTTGAAGTATGTATGTGGACGGGAGACTGCATACAGCCGAAATTGTGCATATAAATGCCATATCTGGACCTCGTGTGGGGATAATTCGGGCTCAAGACGGCGCTGCGGAGCGTTGGAAGTCTGTGCTGATGCTAGAGGGACTCTGGAGCATTTATCGATGCCGCCCAGGCGTGTAGGACTCTCCCGGCAGTCAGGCTAGAAATTTATGGAGTTCTTGCCAGATTAAGGCAATAAACACTTCGTAGACAGAAATACCTGCAAACTTCGGATAATAGCGGCCAGCATAAGACCACCTTTCAGGTTTTTTTTAGCCAATCATACACAGTATTAACATAGTCTCGCAAAGTCTGCATATTTTTGAAATATACATATAATATAAATTCAGTATTTTCCACCGACTTACTGTACGTACCAGTGCACCTGCTGAAGAAACTACACTGACAAGAACGAGAAAACGAAAATTCATCGACAGCTCTTCGACCTAATTGCACAGCCTTGGTTCTCAGCTGACTGGTTCAGAGATGGGGGTGGGGAGGTTATATTACGGTTTATTACATCGATTTACGTGGATACTTCTTGAAGTTCTCAGCATTGCGCTCAAAATAAAAGTGACGATGATGAAACTCTGAACGCTATTGGTTGCCACAATGTATCGAAGTAGCTTCCTAGAGAATAGTGGGTGGCAAGTCACCCGTGGTGTAGGCGACCGACCATATCGGGTTGCGGAGCACAATGGCTTCTCCTGAGCCATATTCCTTTTCACCACACACTCGGCAATCCTCATTCAATTTCTACGCAAGATAATGGTCGCGAAGCGCGAGAGACTCGAAGTCGCGGGGCAAACGCATGTGTCTGAGCAGCAAGCTGCACGCTGTGGCTTCACCGGGCGACTCTGTTCTAATCCTCGGGTAGCCAAGCGAAACGGAGGGCTCAATCGTTTCTGTGATGCCCACGCTGCCCAAGCCACGAATGCCCAGCGAAGAGAGCAGCAACGTAGTCGCTTGCTGCGTTACCTTGTGAACGCTCTCCAGCAAGATGATCCAAACACGGCGGAGGCGTCCGAAGCTAGTCGCAGGGCGAGACCCAGGCAACGACCGCGGCTGGTCTTGCTGGGCAATCAGCAGACGTTGGTACTTGGGGTTGTACTCTCCGACCGCGGGGCAACGGCGGACTTGGCTGGACTCCGTCTATAGAGAAGCTCTATGTGACCCTCAATGGCTGTAGGTCGGGCGGCTCCAGGCTATGGATGTGCGGAGTCAGTCCACCATGACCAACAATCAAGCCGAGTAAATTACCTTGGCGTCCTAACAGGGCTCCGTGCAGCGCGCGATCGTGGTTAGCGGCTCAAAGTGATCGGGGACAGCGCCCTCGTCCTTCGTCAACTCAGCCACTATCACCCGCCCAGGAGCGCCACCCTACGCCCCCTGTACAGCCAAGCCCGACGTTCTCGCGGACGCTCTCCGAGTTGTCACCTGGCACCATCACCGGCGCCACCACAACAGAATTGCAGACTCCGCGGTCAACGCGGCGATGGATTCACGAGCGAGTGTGGAGACGGCTCATCCCAGCGGATGGCTCCACACCGCCGTCATCGACCAAGAATGACACCCACCGGCTACTGTACCTCGTGCGTGAGGAGTTAGCGGACTGCATACAGTAATATCGCATTTCAATAGTCCTCACTGAAAACTGAAAAAACATGGAGGTGCGGAGGAGCAGTTGGACGAACGGGTCACGAGCTCTATGGTATGAAAATCGTTCGAACGACCCGAAAGCGTGCAGGAGGGAGTTTACCCGGTCGTGGGCGCCGCTACGGCTCCGCGGCGATCCAATCTAACGATAAAGAAAACTCTCCGGGGGTGATGGAGACCCCTACAGCCCACCATCCCACCCACGATTTCTCGAACCAACACCAGGTGCCTGGCAACGCGTCAGTGAAATTGCGCCAACTTTTGCGCGCAAGCGCAGGAGCTTTTCAGAGTCCCAAGGCTTTGTGGTAGCTTGACTACATCCAGCTTCGGCGTTTCTTTTCGCCTTTGGTACGACTTCGATTCTTCGGTCCCACATTTCTTCTCAAGGTCTCTTTACGGCTCTCTGGCGTTTTCGGAGATGCAATTATGGCGATCTCCACAGCTATTATAATCTAATCGGCATTTAATCGAGTAACTTAATCTGCCATAACCACAAAAAAGGACGAAGAATTGATTGTGTTCCGTACTTTGAGCAGCAACACTTTTTTATATTGGGAAGAGTTAAACACCACGTAACACGTAGATGCTGGGTAACATTCTCTTCTCTCATTCCTCCTCTTCTCTTGCGTATTCTCTTTCTGAATTGCACACGCAAGCCAGGTCAAGAGCATATCACCAGCCACGAGACTGTCGACTTGTAGCATGCATGGGCATACTTAGTTCGGGTCTATTAGGAAGCGCCGTGGCCCAACAAGGCAGATGGGAATATCCACTGCTCGAGAATGGCTGTCTTCCTGGCGGGGAATGCTGCGTGCGCGTAGTGCTCCCTAGGGGTTATACTAGTTCATCCCCATGTAACCTAATATACCTCATCATCATCATAGTTCGGGTCTATTAGAGTGCGTTTAAACCATTCACCCTTTACTTTCTCTCCACTTGTGCAGTTGCTCTAACTGGAATATCGTTCGCTCCGCAAAGACATGCGTTGAAGATTTAGAGACTACGACGTACCAGTAACGACGTTGCGATAGAACTTGTCAGCACAGCCATTCTACAGCCAGGGAATGTACGTTCAACAATGCTGCAGAGTGATTCCAGCGAGTGGAGTGCGCGTCACTGGCAGACTAGTTTCTCACTCCGGGGAGATCTCTCGATGGAATTCTCTTTTTCTCACACTCTTTGTTATCTGGAGTATCGAATCGTGCTTGCTATCAAGAGGCCCTTGTCCAAATCTGCAAGCGAGCAGACTGGATTCAACTCATTTTGCGATTTGCGATCTTCCCCACCAACTCGACTTTAAACGAATTCAACATGGAGCCACACGAGAATACTCCGCCTGCGTACCATATCGACGAGAACCGCAATGAAAGCGAGGGGCGTCAGCCTGCACCTACAACTGCGACCACGACTACGAGACACCGCGTCGACCTTCGCCAGACTCGTCGCAACCACCGCTTGCGGCAAGCGCCAACGCGCATCCGCCGCGGCCGTCTGACACCGAATCGCATGAACATCACATTCGCTTTTGCGTTCCCGGATCCTCAAGGTCACCACGAATTTGGGGTCGTGGACCTTCTTGATATGAACCGAAACGTGCTCGGGCTATTGGGCGAATTTGATGTGATTGAAGTGCACACTGAGTAGATCAGGCAGAATCGCGGGGAAGTGAGCTGTCGTGTGTAATAGTAGGTTAGAGACTGTTGTTCAAATACATTGTTCTCTTCGTTTGTGTGTATGTTTTTTTTTTTTTTCTTAAA